>OX456986.1:108658232-108768232 GCA_949752695.1 Melanostoma scalare | reverse complement strand
GATATCAAAATCATAAGGCTGAGTTAAAGGTTTTGGTATTAGCCCTTCATAATATATTTTATGGTACAGGGTTGCCAACTTCACATTAATTACGAAAATTGAATTAGATCAAGCAAAATAATGAAAAAATATATGTTCCAAAAGATTTTAGTAAAATTCTAGAAACGCCATTCTTTTGCAATTACTAATACATATGCATGATGAAAATTTAATCAAAATCAATGGACCAGTTTCTTCAAAAAACGTTATTTTATTTTTCACTTTTTTTGGAAAACTGTTTTTAAAAGTCAAGTATGCAAAATTTTAGATCTTCTTAAAATTTATTTTGACAAAAAATTTGAAAAAAAATCGAAGTTATGATGTTAATGTTTCTTACATCGTAAGAATAACAATCTAAAATTAATCCTTCACTTTGTGGTACCCGTGGTGTGATGGATAGCATGTCCGCCTGTTAATCCAGAGGTTCGAGTTCGAATCCCAACAGAGGCAAAAATGTTTTTTCCACTTGTATCGCCTTTCGCGAGGAATTGGCAAGTCTTCCGTTAGTATTCATTGCCATGAAAAGCGCTTTCTAGATTAGCCGTTCGGAACCGGCAGAAAATTGTAGGTCCCCTCCATTACCTCACAAGGCATGGTTGTGAGAAATGCGCTAGGCCCAAGGGCTCCCCGCTCAGTTGCGCCACCCTATTTATTTTATTTTTAATTTGTTTTAATCCTTCACACAAAGTTTTATCGAAATCGTTGGAGCCGTTTTCGAGAAAAATAAGTATTATCATATCGGTTGTATGACAGGTACCGTTATTTCAAAACCTAGAGACTCAATTCCAAAATCTCCTCTGTAAGCTGCTCCACAGACCCCAACCGCAAATTTTGAAGAAAATCGGTTCGCTGGTTCAGGCTGTAGATCCATAGATAGACATACATACAGACAGACAGACAGACAGAATTGCAGGACCCACTTTTTTAGTATTCTCTATCATAGTAATGTCATGTTTAATTGTTAGCTCAAAATTTTTTTCTTTACGATTGCAAAACTTGACTTATAGTAAATATAATCGCAAGTAAAAAGGTAATTATTGCATAAAAAGTAAAATCATTGAGTGAAATATTGGTGAAAAAAATAAAAAAATAATTGAGTGAAGTTACTGTACAAAAATTGAATTAGGTATTAAAAAATACTGTGAAGTGAATTAATTTTTGTTTTATTTAGTCTGTGCCGTATTTAAAGTGTTGTGTTTGCGTCAATTGTAATAGAATATTATTTCGATTCGACATTATGTTTGTAGCCTTAAGAATTGTTTTTTGATTTGACTATCAGAGGTCGTCACTTACTTACTTACGTTATCGATATTAATTTTACGGGATGTACCACTCAGCCATTTTATCTAAAATGTATTCTTCCTTCTTGAATAGATCGTCGTCGGGATAAGACGCATCCAAATAAAACTGAATTGTATTAAACCTAAAGTGTGTCTAGTATTTTTTGGAGAATCAGATTGGAACCTTATCGAGCAAACCAGCAGGGTACGAGCCCAACATTTGGTCCTTCGAGCCGGATAATCATCCGAAATCATAAAATCATCCAATCATCCAAGAAAGCCACAACCTGATCCACAAATCTGATCAAATCTGCAAGGATCAACGAAGCATGAGAAAAGGAGTCTTCTGTTTAAGATTTGCGACACCATCGAAACATCTTGGCAGAAACGATCGCTTAACTTTTCAATCACCACCAATCCCCAATTGCAACGAAAGCCGATGAAGCAATCTATTAATCATCGTCTATCAACCTACAAAAATCAATATACCTACCATATCATCAGACACACTTCATAATCATTGCACCAGTAATCGAGATCAACCTGACTCACACACACATTCATATACATTCAAGAGCAAGAATCCATCAACCTACGTCATAAAATTTGCAGTACAATCAAACAATAGAATCCATCACCATAAGCTCTCGACATACGTCATCAAATTTGCAGTACTGAGAAGAAGCAGAGACCAATCGTTTGACCCGTTATCATCAGAGACAACTTGTGCTCCATCTCATCAAGCTAAAAATCCGTTAAAGAAGTCATCACTACCGTACACAGCTGAGCCTCTCATCAATTCAGCTCACTTCACGCTGATCATCAAAGTCATTAAAACAACCGCTGCTATACCAACAGAATCATTTCGTCAGTATTAAATGTAATTCTGGTGCGTACATAGCTCTTAAGATCAGTGCGATACGTTGTATATATATATATTTAGTTAATACTATACTGACTAGAATTAGTAAAAAAAAAAAAAAAAGAAAAAAGGAAAAATTAAATAAGTTCTCGTGTTCAATATCCCTAGAGTGTGTCAATTTAAGTTCAAATAATATGAAGACCGAGATTTGAAAAAAGCATTATCATATATATATATCCTCGGTTTAAGGCCTTTTTAAACGAAAGAAGAAGTGGTTAAAGTGCATCTATGCAAAGTTAAGTTACATTTCCCTAAAAACTCATTCCAGAACCGGGTTAAGGATACGTTTTTATAAAATTCAAGATACCTATCACATAAGCCATCACACGTGGTTCTTGTTGGTGAGTTTTCTTTTTCCTTAAACCAGTAAGTGAATTTTCACATTCTAAGTCAAAAAAAAATATATCAAGATGTCTAAGTTTAAAGAATTTGTAATGGCGGCTGACCAGCTCGTAGATTTTAATGCTAAATTTGATGAAATTCCCATTGTAGACAAAACAGTAAGTTCTTTAAAGCAAAGTAGAAAGCAATTAATGGATTTGTTTGAGGTAGCTAAACTATCTTATTCGAATTGTATGAGTGACGAAGCATCATTAGAAAGGGATGAAATTGAATCTTGCAAAGCGAAGTATAGATCGTCTGCTGATACATATATAAATTGCCTAACAAAAATTGTTCATACCTCAAAAAAACTTAGTCTTATAGAATCAGATAATATTCTAAACGGTTCAGCATCAGGAGAAACCCCTCTTGCAGATTTGACACTCCCAGATCATATACCTCAAGCTTCGCAGTCCATAAAGGTTCCACCATGTGATACTGAAATATTCTATGGTGACTATTTAACATGGCCTTCATTCCGAGACATGTTCACGGCTGTTTATATCAGGCATCCCAAACTATGTGCGGTCCAAAAACTTTTCCATCTCCGCGCAAAAACTAAAGGCGATGCAAATAATATCGTTTCTAAGTTTCCTTTAACCGACAATAATTTTGAACTTGCTTGGAAAGCATTATCAGACGAATATAAAAACAGAAGAATTTTGATTAACAACCAGCTTAAGAAACTTTTCAATTTATCCACGGTTTCACAGGAATCTGGTAAAGGGATTAAGGATTTACAACGCGACATTAATGACTGTCTATCGATTCTTAAAGCGCATGATGTGTCAACTGACACCTGGGATCCTATTCTCATCTATTTGTGCTCTAATCATTTACCCGAAACTACCCTCTCGTTATGGGAGGAATCCATAAAAAGCCCGAAGGATCTTCCCTTGTGGAACGCCATGGATCAGTTTTTGACAAATAGGTACCGAGTTCTTGAAACCGTGAGCGATATAAAATTCATTTCCAAAACTAAAGTACACTCATTCAAACAACAGAATTCTCCATCTACTTTTAAAAAACAAGTTTCAGACAACAGGTTTCAGAACCATAAGGCGTTTCATTCAAAATCAAATTCTATTTGCTGTAAATTGTGTAAAAACGCACACCCTCTTCGATTATGTCCTAAATTTCTTCAATTATCTATTCAAGATAGAATCGCAAAGGTTGAATTGTTTAAATATTGTTCGAATTGCTTAGCGCATACTCACTCAATCAAGGATTGCAAAAGCATCTATACATGTAGCCATTGCAAACAAAGGCACCATACCCTCTTGCATGTATCGTCTTCCGGGCAGCCTCAGTTTCAGCCTTCGACTACGTCTAAAGAGCAGATAGGTCAATTTCATTCACCTTCCACATCTCAATTTCCTACCTTACAGTCCACTTATGAGTCAAATCAAGTCAACGTTCAATCTTACTTTTCTAGCAACAGCCGACGAATTATCTTAGCCACTGCTCTTATTGATATCCACCACCGTGGAGATAAGTTTACTCTGCGTGCATTTTTAGATACAGGGTCGGAAGTTACTCTGATCTCAGAAGATGCCCAGAGAAGATTACAACTTCCTGTTAAGCCAATCAGTGCACAGATTTCCGGAATGAACTCAGTTGTGACAGGAACAGCATCCAAGTTATATGCATTGTGTATTGGATCAAAGCATATTCCTTCCTACACTATCAGTGCAAATGCAATAGTTTTGAAACGGCTTACCGGTGACTTGCCCTCCTGTTCGATACTTCAAAGTGAGGTCTTAGAACCCATCGGACTACGCCTGGCCGATCCTCGTTTCTTTGAAAGTTCAAAGATTGATCTTGTCATTGGGATGGATGTCTATCCTGCCATTGTAAAGGAAGGTCTAAAATACAACGTTTTTGGCTCACTTGTAGCACAAGACACCATTTTTGGCTGGGTGTTATCAGGCCCTTTACCACTACAAACAGTAAAGAATTTTTCTACTAGATTGTCATCCTTTGATGAATCTTCATTAGATCAACAAATTGCTAAATTTTGGGAAGTTGAAAATTTCCCAGTGCCAATTCAAATGTCTGAAGACGATCTGTATTGTGAACAACTCTTCAACGCCACAACTATGAGAGACACAAATGGGCGATTCACAGTATGTCTTCCATTTAAATCCTTTCCTCCTATCTTAGGCAGCTCGAGAGATATAGCTTTAAAGCAGTATAACAGACTGGAAAAATCCTTAGAAAGGAAACCTGATCTTCGTGAAACTTATGATCATGTTTTAGAAGAATATGCCACGCTTAGACATATGAAGCTAGTCCCTCCAATAGAAACCAATCAAATGAATCAAATAATTTCATACTATCTACCGCACCATGCAGTTGTTAAACCAAGTAGTACCACCACGAAAGTAAGGGTAGTTTTCAACGCATCGAACAAATCAGGCAATGGCATTAGCCTTAATGACGTGTTGCATACCGGCCCACCTCTACAAACCGATCTTACAATTTTAATTTTAAGATGGCGGTTTTTCAAATTTGTTTTCAATTCTGACATTGAGAAGATGTACAGACAAATTTTAGTGCAACCAGAACACACCCCATACCAACGAATTTTGTATAAGAATCAGGATTATGAATTACTAACAGTTACTTTTGGAGTTAACTGTGCTCCCTATCTAGCCATTCGTTCGCTCTTAGAACTAGCTGAAACCATAAAACAAAGCTCTCCTCTTGCATATGAATGTCTTTTGGATGAAAGATATGTCGATGACTTCTTCTGTGGCGCTCACGACTTAGAAACTGCCTTACGTAAACAGTCGGAGCTAATAGAGGTATTATACTCAGCAAAATTCTCCCTTAGAAAATGGACATCTAACTGTCTAGATTTACTTAAAAACATACCATTGCAGCATCTCTACGATGAAGATTTTTTAAAACTCGAAGACAAAAGTGTGTCTAAGACCCTAGGCATTCGTTGGAATGCCAAAATGGATACTTTCCAATTTCGTTTCGAACCACAAGCCGATGATCATAAACTGACGAAGAGAGCTGTTCTTTCAGTAATCGCAAGATTGTTCGATCCAGCAGGATGGTTAGCACCAATTATTATCACTGCAAAGATGATAATGCAACAAATCTGGCGTGATGGGACGTCGTGGGACTCTCCCTTAAAGCCCCTGACGTGTCACCGCTGGCAATCATTTTTTTCAAGTCTTTCTGATATTAAGGAAATTGAAATCCCTCGTTGGATTCAGTATTCGCCCACCGCCTATTTCCAACTTCACGGCTTCTGTGACGCCTCTGAAGGGGCTTATGCTGCTTCCTTTTATATTCGCATACAAGTCAACGAAAGTGACTGGATCTCTCACCTTTTATGTGCAAAAAGTAAAGTCGCTCCTGTGAAGCAAATCTCTTTACCCCGATTAGAACTCTGCGGTGCTGTTTTGTTGGCAAAAATGTATCAACAGATTATAACCAAGCTCAAATGTTCGGCAAGGGATACACTGCTTTGGACTGATAGTTCAATTGTACTAGCCTGGTTGAGTAAACCATCGTATTCTTGGAAGACATTTGTAGGGAACCGAGTTTCCGAGATACAAAGCTGTGTTCCTAACATTCTATGGAGGCATGTCAAGTCAGCTGATAACCCAGCTGACTTATCTACAAGAGGTATCAGTCCAAGTGATCTCAGAGATAACCGTTTATGGTGGTCTGGCCCGTCTTGGTTGCAGCAAAGTGAACTTTCATGGCCTCAGTCTATTACTCAAAAACCCGACGAATCGTTATTAGAAACTAAACCTATCAAAGTATATCATACTCAACTAACGTGTAATATCGAGACATTAATAAACAAATATTCCACTTTGACAAAGATGTTAAATGTAGTTTCTTATTTTTTGAGATTCTTGCACCGTTGCACAGTGTGGTATTTTGGTGTAAAAGCTGACCAAAAATATTTTATATCACCATATATTAAATATTGCTTATACTTTCATGTTTAAAATTAAAAACAACAAAAAGAAATAACTTTCATAAAGATACAAGTATTTTATTTTTCTTCAGAAACATTTTCACAACAAACAGCACTTTCTGAGCTGTTTCAAGTTGTTGCAAGCAAAACATCTGTGGGCAATGATTTTTTTTATGTTTGTAAGATCTCATACTTGTAATAAATGGATCTGAAGCCTGTTCAAAACATCTGTGTTGCAAAAAAACAGCTTGCAAACATTTTATGTACTAACACAAAAAACACAAGGTATTCTACAGGGGGGCGCATTGGGGCGGCTAATTTTTTTTGTACACAGTTCAGAAAATATAGCAGCACATAACAACACAAATTTCACTGCTTAGAAACACTTAGAAACATATTAAAATGCTTTTCAAATAAAACGAGCAATGATTATTTTCATACATTTCATGATAGGGCAAGTTATAGCCTTTAGAGACAAAAACAAAAAATAGAAATGAAAAATATATATATCACGAAATAATAATTACCTGGTCTGTAGCCATCCATACCAACTTTTATTAAGTAAAAAAAAATATCAAAAATATACAACGTTCAATGCAGCTTACACATTTTTTGACTTTAGACTGATTGCCTAGAACGTGATGACAGTATAAAGCTTTGATGGTTTTGAAATATGATACTCTTACTATTAAGCTTTACAAAAAATAATATATCAGTGTTGCCAACTTGAAATTAAAAAATACCATTTTGGCCAGCTTTTACACCCAAATACCACACTGTGCGTTGGAAGAGTCGATATTCAGACAAATTTGTATATTCTTCGAAAGCCTTAACTCAAGAAGAGGTTTCTCATACTAAAAAGGTAGTTATTAAAATGACTCAACAACTTTATTATCCGCATGAATATGCAGATATTTCGAATAACAAACCAGTTTCTGGCAAAAGCTCATTATTGTGTCTGAATCCGTTTATAGACTCTGATGGTGTTATGCGCTCCAATGGAAGACTTGCACTAGCTAATATGCCCTACAGTGAGAGGTATCCAATAATACTCCCCTATGGTTCCCACCTGTCCTATCTTCTCGTTAAGTTTGCTCATGAACTTTCTATGCATGGCGGCAATTTGTTAGTGCTTCGCATTATTCGATGCGAATTTTGCATACCCAAGGTCAAATCCTTAGTCAAAAAATACATAGGGAAGGAATGCAAAACGTGCGTTATTAATAAAAAAAGAACTCAAGAACAAATCATGGCAGCTCTGCCTACCGAGCGAACAACCATTTCTCTTCCGTTCACAAATACGGGAGTAGACTTTGCAGGCCCCTTCGAAATTAAGAGTTTCCTTGGCCGAAATTGCCGTCTTTCAAAGGGGTATGTATGTCTATTTATATGTTTTGCAACTCGAGCGATCCACCTTGAAGCAACCAGTGATTTGTCATCGCAAACCTTTTTGGCTGCATTTAGTAGATTTATTGCTAGGCGAGGTATGCCTAAAACTATATTTTCCGACAACGGCACTAATTTTGTCGGTGCTGATAGAATTTTAACTCAAAATTTCCGAAAGTTTATAAATGAGCTTTCAACCGATGTATCTGAAAGATATAAGATGCAAAATTTAGAATGGAAATTTATTCCGCCAGGAGCTCCACACATGGGAGGAATCTGGGAGGCAGGCGTGAAGAGCTTTAAGCTTCATTTCAGAAAGGTAGCTGGAAGCAACAAGTTTACTTATGAAGAATTCTCAACCCTACTGTCAAAGATTGAAGCCTGTCTTAACTCTCGGCCTATCTCACCGATGAACGACAATTCTTATGACATTCCTCCATTGACGCCTGGTCATTTCCTTCGAGGAGGTCCCTTGTTGGCTCCACCTGAACAAACTCCTCATGATGCATCTCTGTCATATTCGAATCGGTGGGACAAAGTTAAAATATTGCATCACCAGTTTTGTTCACGTTGGAAGGAAGAATATCATAGAGAACTTAACAAACGCTACAAATGGAAGTTTCCTCAAAGAAATATTGCTATTGATGATCTAGTGGTCATAAGGGAAGAAAACCTACTTCCAAATGAATGGCGTCTGGGCAGAATAATAAAGGTGTATCCCGGACCTGATCTAAGAGTCCGTGTGGCTGATATTAGAACTCAAAACGGTGTCATAAAGCGACCAGTAACGAAACTTTGTATATTGCCTAATTCTTAGATGAAGAACTTAATTCCTATTTATACGTTATCTACAAGGGCTTTTTCCTTCTCCTTCCATTATTTGAACTTTAATTACAACTCTATATGCTAATTATCCCTTACTCACACAATTATACCCTTTTTGTTTATATTTACTTAAGAACGAATTCGCACAGGTCTATGCTATGTTCGCCTTGAAATTTAAAGTTATTTTTGTAAATTGTCAGCTGAGTGGTGCTTATAAATAATTATGTATTACGCCATAAGGTAGAAATTTGAAATTTTTCAGCCAATGCTGCAAGGCGGCCGGCAATGTTTGCGTCAATTGTAATAGAATATTATTTCGATTCGACATTATGTTTGTAGCCTTAAGAATTGTTTTTTGATTTGACTATCAGAGGTCGTCACTTACTTACTTACGTTATCGATATTAATTTTACGGGATGTACCCCTCAGCCATTTTATCTAAAATGTATTCTTCCTTCTTGAATAGATCGTCGTCGGGATAAGACGCATCCAAATAAAACTGAATTGTATTAAACCTAAAGTGTGTCTAGTATTTTTTGGAGAATCAGATTGGAACCTTATCGAGCAAACCAGCAGGGTACGAGCCCAACAGTTGTTATGCTTTATCTTTCTAAAAGGCCCAAAACGATAATTAAGACAGTTCTATGCAGAAGTAAGGGGACACTGTCTAATTCCTCCTGCATTACATTTTACTTGTTGAAGGTTTGTAACAACTAACTTTTGCTGCATTAAACTTAAATAAATTTTCTTATTTCCTACTTAAATGATCTACTTACTTTCTCAATTAAATGAATTTATACTTACTTTCATACCTAAATTATCTCTTACTTTCTAACAGAATTTTGTAATTTTGAAATGCGTTCCACAAAAAATGTAATGCTGACAATGCCATTAGTTTGTAAAATTGTAAAAGCTTTTCAACGAATTGTATAAAAGGCACACGCGATCAGTGATCAGAACAAAAGTCACTTCAGTCACCGTCATCGCGAGACGACGTCCACACAGCGGACTAAGAACAGAAACCCAAACACACCGAACAAAAAATAAAACCAAAAAAAATTTAAAAACTAAAAGCGGCATCAAAAACCCAAAAACATAGAAAAAATACAAACAAAAGCCCAAAAAAATTATAAAACAAAAAAAAAGCTACTGTGGCTGCTCTAGTTTTAAGAAAAACCAAAAAATTTGATCAAAACAACTAAGTTTTTTAAATTTTCTTAGTTTATAATTCTAGTTATAGGTTGAAATATATATCGTATCTTTAGGCCGAAAGGCATTAGAATTAAGTTACTGAGTAATTTAGAGTATCCGCCTAGGGTCAGTAAGTTAATTAAGTTATTATGTAAGCTAGTTTAAACATTTTTGATAGCATGTAAGTAGTTGTAAGAGATAAAAAATAAAAATGAATTTAAAACTAAACTACACCGAACAAAAAAGGGACACTCAACGACTACCTGGCAGGTACCTGAACTCGAAGAAGGACCGGACTGGTAAAAGGGTTTATCAGATCATTATTGTAATTCTTCAGAATTATAATAAAGCTAATCCTTTAATATTTTGTTTTTTCCAGGAAAGAATTAACCCTTTCTAGAAATCATTTTTATTTTTTCCACAAATTTTTAATAATATTTGTAACATTTCAGGAAAAGTGGAGAAGATGACCGCAGAAACGGCATTCACCGCTCTCGCAACTTTGCTAAAGCGGATGCAAGCCGACCTGGGGATAGACCACCGGCAGCGCTTCAGCGGCCCCATCAAGGTGTTGCAGATACAGCTCGATGGACCCAGCCAATGGAGGAAACTATGGAAATCAACGAAGGAAAGAATGAAGATTTTATCTGCCTGACTGGTGACGAAGCAGATAAATCTGACGAGGACAACCAGTTCACCGATGTAGCTGGAAAGAAACGGTCAAAGAAGACCACCCCCAAAAAGGACTCCAAGAAGAAGAAACAGGAGCCGTTGCCACCAAACGGGTCGGTAGACACGACTTCATCTACCCCAATCACCGCAACAGCACCAGCAGTGGCACCAGCAGTAGCACCAAACGTACAGCTGTGGTGGCACAACAACATCAAAGAAGACAGTTGCAGCCAAAACTAGCCCACAATCAACTTCCACAAACCAGGAGCACCAAAAACAAGCGATCCAGGCAAGGGTCCCGAAATGCCGCCAATTTTCTGTTTCTCAGGAAACATTGCAGAAATAAGCCGGTTCTGTAAAGGGAACAAATTGGCGGTCACCTTTAAAAACAGCAACACTAAGACGACCATAATCAATGCCGGAAGCCACCAATCTTTCGAAGGAATTAAAAAATTCCTCAAGGAGAAGAAGATTCAATTTAATTCCTTCACACCGAAGGAGAATAGAAAGAACCTGCTTCTCCTGAAAGGCATTCACCACCCATTGAAGTTGAAGATAGGCTCATGATAGAGGGCCTCTTAATCATCAAGGTCACCGAATTTAAAGCCAAGAGGGCACAAGGAAAGTCCTACAACAAATTCGTCGTGGAACTCGACAAGACCTGCCAGCTCAGCGAGGTTTACACAAGGACACTTGTTATGAACCAGAAGGTTCACTGGGAGAGACTTAAGTCCAACGATATCGTGCAATGCAGGAATTGTCAACGATTTGGACATGTTGTCACCAACTGTGGGCGTCAGTACGTTTGCTTGAAATGCAAGGAGTTGCATGAGCCAAGTCAGTGCAAGCGGACTACCAACACAGGACTGGATGTGTGGTGTGCAAACTGCCAAAAGGAAGGACACCCGGCAAGTTTCAAGGGGTGCCCAACCCTTAAGGCCTAGCTGACTGAAAGGAACAAGGAAATCTAACCAACCCACTGCAGCCTAAATTTCCAAGACGACACCAGCAAGGCCCACCAGACCGACACCAACCTCACCTATCAACCTCAACAACGAGGAGCAGTGGATGTTTGGGAGCGACCTTAATACCCTGATGCAAAAAGCCAAGACGGCAATATGCAATAGGCGGTGACTTCAACGCTCGACATACCCTTGGGATGGACACCACATGCAGTATTGATGGAATGGCCATTACCAATTGGTTTTACGATAACAGCGAGAATCACAACCTCGTTGCTATATCTCAACCAAAGCCGACCTTTCCCAGGACACCTTCAACTCTGGACTTCTTCTTAGCAACATCAAACCTAGTGCATGTACTGCCAGAGTTAAGAAGCTTTGTTTGCACGGCAATACCCAGTAACTCCGCCCACGCAGCGGTACAAATATCTATTAACTTTAATGAACCTTTAATCATTTCAGCACCACCACCAGAGCACTTCATCAACTACTCGAAGTTGGATGTTGAAAAGTTTCAAAGATATGTCGAGGAAGGCATAACACTCCCATCAACCAACAGAAACCTGCAAAACACGGAAATTGATGCTGCTATCGAGGACCTGGAAACAGCCGTCAGAAGTGCCTTAGATAGCCAAAAGAAGCCGAAAACATCCAAGGATAGATACCAGCACCTACCAGCCTACTTTCAAAACGTGTACCAACACCGACAACGACTAAGGAAACGACTTCAGAGGATTCGGCAACGTGAACTCAACACAAGGCCAGATATGCCAGAGAAGATCACCACCAGCAGAGGAGAAGTATCATCATCCGAGGATAAAGCAGAAGGATTTGCGGATTTTTTAGAGAAAATTTCGTGTCAACCCCACCTCCTGACCCTGCATTCCTAAATGATATGGACTCAACCATCCAGATGATTGAAGGAAGCACAATCGAAGAAACCGTTTTCAATGACGAAAACCCTTCATGTGATCCCAGTGAAGGCACCATTTTCACAAACACAGAAGAAATTCTAGATTTGATCCAAAGCGGGCGCCCCAAAAAATCAACTGGGCCAGATAAAATTTCAAAATTCGTTTTTAAAACACTTCCTCAGACAGTGATGACCTTTCTGGTCATTGTGATAAACAACTGCCTTAACAACTGCTACTTTTCCGAGCGATGGAAGAAGGCAAAGATGGTGGCCATTCCCAAAAACGGAAACCGAAACATTGTGTCTGGTTACAGGCCCATATCCCTACTCAGCAACGTCATTAAAATTCTGGAGGATCTGGTTCTCCGAAGGCTCAAGGTATTCTGCACTGACAACAGCATCATCCGGAATATGCAGTTTGGATTCCGGGAGAAACATTCTACCATCCGCTCCTGAAGCTCCAAGGGGACGTTATAAGGAAACTCAACAACCACAAAAGAACAGTTGGTTGTTTCTTGGACGTTGAGAAGTCATTTGATAGTGATAAACGGACTCATCCACAAACTAACTATTTTACGATTTCCAGGTTCATTAATAAAAATTTTGTTTAATTTTCTTCATTCCAGATCTTTCTACGTGCAAGAAGACAACACCGTGTCTTCAACCAGACCCATCCGAGCAGGGGTTGCTCAAGGATCGAAGCTAGGTCCCTTCCTGTATAGCATTTTCACCTCAGACCAACCTCAACCAGAAATCACCACCAACTTTCTCTTTGCGGATGATTCATTGACCTACGCGCACTCACTGTCACCTGTGATCGCTGCTCGTAGAGCTGAAGACCACATAAAGAAACTCTTCGAGTACTACAAACTCTGGGGTACCAGAATTAATTCAGCGAAGTCCAAGCAAATTTGCATAAGAAGACCAAAACAAGGACAGAGACGAACGAGATCAGCCGCAAACTGCCACAATATCTGCGTAAACCTTCCTGACGGTACACATCTCAGGCCGAAAAAGCAGGTCAATTATCTAGGAGTCCACTTCAACGAACTGATGCGCTTCAAACCGCACGCCACTGCAGTCGTCAAAAAAGGTAGCTTTGCTTTCCATGGCGTTCATCCGCTGATGCGCAAAAGAAGTGGATTCAGCCAAAACACAAAATTGTTGCTGTACAAGCAGCTAATACGACCCGTGATCACCTACTGCTTCCACGTCTGGTTTACAATATCCAAGACTAGAATGCAAAAACTGGCTGTATTCGAGAGGAAGGTTCTGCGCATATGTATGCACAGGGCTTGGCTACGATCCGATACGTAAGCAAAACGTCAACAATAGAAAGCTCTATGAAAAAGCAAGGCTCATCCCCAAAGACAAATACATGGTGCAATCTGGAAGACACCTACTGGAAAACCGGGCCAACCATCCAAACTCCTTAGTAAGAAGGATAGCAGAAGAAGACCGACACCCGGACCCGAGATACATCGATGCGATGACACTAATGGAAGACGATACATTCAACAACGATTTGGCAGTGGCCTTATACGCTGAGGCAGCATCATCCCACCACCGTGGCTAGCTGCTCCATCACCACATCACCCCCTTCCCACTCCCCCTCCTACATTAACCGCAACTAACCCCAAGGACAACAGGAACTGAACACTCCTACAATTATTAAATACTAACAATGTATTTATTCTTTAATAATCATTTACTTAAGTCTTATACATAATCTAAATATCTGACAATGCATATCGTTGACCCCTTATGTGCCAACACAGCAAAATTTACCATTATATAATTAAGTAACGTATAGTTAGGAATTAATTGTAAATATTTTTTTGTTCAATAAAAACCGTTAGAATCGTTAAAGTCGTTAAACAAAAGTCACTTTTGTCTTCTGTGTTGCTTCAGTCAGTCGGAGGTTGTTCCCATACGGTGCCCTGACATAAGACCATACGACATAAGGCCATATTCGAACATATGGCGTTAAGACGCTTTGAATTGTGACTTAAGGCCATATTCGAACATATGGTCTAATGACGCTTTCTAAAGCGTCTTAATGCCATTATGGTCTCATGACCCATTCTTCCGTTTCCCAGTTAAAAAAATAAACACCAAGCATAATAACAACGAAACTGAATGTTTGTTTTATTCGAAGTAAAAAAAACATCTCCTTACGTAATTGCAAATATAAATCTTTGATAATCAAATTAACAACTTGAATTTCAAGAAAGTATTTTAAGAATATATTGTTTTATTATTTTCCACTATTCTTCTGCAAAAAGAACAGAGGGTTGGATTTTAGTTTTTATTGTCATTTTCTGTAGTCCAAGCAAGACATTCTAAGCACAATTTAAAGTGCAACAGTTATGAGTTTGACGATAAGTTTATAGATGAAAAAAGTTTCAAAGAGGAGTATGGATGTCTGCTGTAAAAATAAAAATTCACGCGAATTTTTATCTTTTTTTGTTTTGGCTTTCTACTCACGATAGAATAATGAAGATAAGAGCGAAACGGAAAAAATTTTCCCAGAGGAGTATGGATGTGTGGTGTAAAAATAAAAATTCGCGCGAAAAATTATGTAGTCCCACGGACCGCATAATTTTGTGGAGTCAGACAAATTTCGTTTAATTATAATTTTTTCAAGTTAAATAAATTGTTGTTAATAATTTAATAAATAAATAACTGTTTTACTTTCGTAAAGAACATCGTTTGTTGAATGTTGAAAGCCTATTTAACGGCCTACTGCAGTCTCCGGACAGCATAGACCGTGGTAGAGATTTCACCAAACAGTCGGTTAATCATTTTATACTTTCACAGCTCTACAAGTAAATTTGGCGCCAACGAAAATATTATTTAAGGTGTGGAAAAAGTCCACTCTTACATTGGCACTCAACTAGAGGCACGATAAAAATCTAACCACGACAGATCACAGAGAAAGCAAACGTATCGCTGAATTATCGGTTTGTAACCAAGAAGGCGAAATGACAGCTCTTAGGAGTGAGAATGTCAACAAAGGCAGTTTTAGTAACTGTATGGAAAGATTTAAAGGCGATCGAGATACGACAATAGTTGAAGGGTTTATATCAAAAATTACCATTATACAAAGACATTGAAGGTATTTCAGAAGATGATGCATCATAGGTTTTCCGCTATTAATGCAGAACAATGCAACTAACTGGTGGTAAGGATTGAAGAACGAAGTTAATAAATGGGAAGATGACGGGACAGGATGATGGGAACCCTGCTACGCAATCATTATGCACCCGTTATACCCGATATACGTATACAGAATTTATTTGGAGTTATTTGAACAGAAGCAAAAGCCAAATGAATCAACTGACAATTTTATCTGTGCTAAGCGTGCACTATTTTCGCAGCTTTCTGGACCGGTTCCAATATGCGAATAAATATGCTATATGGCCTAATGAATCTAAATATCCGCAATGGAGTCCCTCGTGACAGCGTATATTCATTTATGGACCTACTTACTTAAGCAAGAGCAGTAGAGCTTTCAAATAAAGAAAGACGCTTGCAGAATGCTCCAAGTGTCCAACAACATATGAAGAAAAGATGTAACTTTTGCAGACATGTTGGTCACGCTATCGATGAGGGCAGGAAAAAAGAAAGGCAAGAAATTAAAAAAATCAAACCGCAATCTTCTCTCGAACCGAAAATTCATTGCTATAAATGCAAAGCTCCAGGATTTATAAGTTCTTACTGCCCGAATTGTAAGGATTTACCGAAAGGCCCACCTATAGTCTGTTTCAACTGCATCAGAACGCAAATCGGTGCAAACCTTTCTACAATAACTATTCAATCCCATGGCGAAAGGGGAATCGCAGCAGTAGCTGGGCGAGAACTGTTCCCTCACCTCCTCCGAAATGGAACTAAATTTTCTCTAGTAGAAGCTGACGTCACACTGGCAGATGGAAATGCAAACACTCAAGAAATATATATTGCGGATACGAGTATTGAAATTGGAAATCGATTAAGACCAATAAAATTTATAGCCCTACCGAAAGCCACTGACAACAGAACGTTGATTGGTATTGATTTCGTGGAAGAAAATGGTATTGTGCTCGATCTGGGTCAAAGTTTTTGGTATTTTGCTGATGAGCGAAACAAAGTGTATGATTTCTATGACACATCCCACACAAAGCCCCAATCAAAGATATCACTAACGCAGCAAAACTATTTCAGCCTGTCACACCAATATTCCCAATAGGAAAGACACCTCAACTACTCTCAATTTAAACCAATATGTTAACCTTAAATATACGGGTTTTTTTGAAGCCAACCTCAGCTTTTCTAACATGGTTTGACGAGATAAATGCTTCAACTGTACCAGCAATAGCGGATCTACTAAGACCTGAGTTACCAAGAAAAAGGAAGAAGACAAGTGTTGCGAACAATTATTATTCACTCTACTCCATAAAACAAATTTTTCAAAACTCACTTCGAAGTAACGAGGCAACACCTGAAAAAAGCGCGACAGAGAAAATTTGTTCCCAGAATTGGTGAGGGTTAAGAACAAGGAAAAACCAAGAGTTAGACAAGAAGAGGAAATAATATTGGAGCCGTACTTCACAGAAATTCTTGCCATCGACATCGTCCTCCGTGAAGATGAAGCTTTTGAGCTCAATTCCGAATACAGATACAGCTTAAACCAACTTCTCTAAGAGAGCGAAAGTGTATACAATGAAATCTCTGAACCTACACCATTCACAGTTCATAAAATGAACATTGAGGACAATAATCCTGTAGCAACCACGCCATATCGTCTCTGACCTACGAGAAAATCTATACTCAAGATAGAGTAAGAAAAGATGATGGATTCAGACATCATTGAAGAATGTGAAACCCCATGGGCAGCACCTGTTGTAACGGTACCCAAAAAAGATGGAAGGATAAGGGTCCGTATCGACTAAAGAAAATTAAATAAAATCACTGTACCAGATCCATACCCATTACCACGAATTGATGATCTGCTTCATTCCACAAGAAAAACTCAATTTAAATCAACTTTGGACCTACAGTCAAGCTATTATCAAACTGGAATAGCACCAGAAGACATGGATAAGAGAGGATTCATTACACCATCTGGTATGTTTCGTTTCAAACGTATGCCGTTTGGCCTGCGCAACGCAACGGCCCAGCTACATTCCAGAGACTAATGGATAGGTTCCGCAACCGCCTAACCACTCCTAATCACTTCCCTCGATGATCTTATTGTATGCTCTGCTAGCTTTGCGGAACACATGTTGAATTTACAGCAAACGTGCGACCGATTGCACACTTTTCAACTTAAAGTCAATCGAAAAAAAATCAAATTTCTGTTGTCCGAAATTAAAATACCTTGGTCATCTTATTACCAATGAAGGAATACAAGTCAATGCAGAAAAACAATTGCTCTTTCTAATCGCACAAACAAACAAACATGCTCTTGGTATCGGTGTTTTATAAACAACTTTGCGGAGATATTAAAACCTCTAAGATCACTTACCAAAAGAAAGCAGTTCTTAGGTGGGGTGAACAAGAACAGTCTTCATTCGACTCCTTAAAATCCTCACTTATTAGTGCACCAATATTACAACAGCGCATAAATATACAACGTCGTAAAACCGATGCTAGCAATTATGCACCCGGAGCTGTTGTAGTTCAAGGGAAGAATTCAGATGAGCATCCCATCGAATATGCATCAAGACTTATAACATCTGCTGAACGTAACTATTCGACAACCGAATGCGAAGCATTAGCAATAGTATGGGCGGTAAATAAATTTCGAGGATATATTGAAGGAGGAGAAGTCTCTATCAACCACTCAAATGGCATATGAGCATGAAGTCACCAACTGGTAGACTTGCTCGATGGGTTTTGTAATTACAGTCATATAACTTCAAAATAGAATACACACCAGGAAGAACAAACATAGTCGCAGATATGTTATCACGACCTCAGTGTAAAGACAAAAAACATTATGAAAATATCTGCGAATTATGCTCGTTTCACATCGATTTACCGACAAGAAAATCCAAAGAAATCCGTGTTGCACAGCTTCAAGATGATTAACTAAAGAACATAATTGAATTGTTTGAAAATATCGACAAGAATTTACCACGATGGACATCTCGAGGCTACATCGTAAATGATGGAATACTCTGCAAGTAGTTCCACTTCAAGAAAGGGCAACCATTTTAAATAATTATTATGATGCAGTTACAGCAGGCCACTATGGTATCGACGGAACCTTTGCTAGAATAGCATCGCGATACTATTGGAGTGGAATGCGAAACGATGTGACGAAACATATCGGAAATTGTCTCGCTTGTTTACGGCACAAACCGATTAACATGAAACCCTCCGGTTTGCTGCAAACAGTGTCAAGTAACCAACGTTTTGAGGTTCTATCGGTGGACTTGTTCGGACTTTTGCCGAAAACCAACGACAACCACCAATGGATACTCATTGGCGAAGATCTTGCCAGAAGCCACTGCCGAAAACTGCGCCATCACCCTATTAAATGAAGTTTTCCTAAGATATGAAATTCCACGACAATTTCTAACAGACAATTGTTCCCAGTTCATTTCATCACTGATGCAACAATTGACGCACTGTCTTGGTATTCGACAAACCCTCGTAAGCCCAGTGCACCACCCTGAAGCAAACCCATTAGAAAGACAAAAACGGAGATTTAAAAACTCAGCTCGCCATTCTTGTCGGTAACAACCACTCTACTTGGGCTGATGACCTACCGTCTATTCGATTTGCTTTAAACACCGACAAATGCCAAAGTACGGGTTATAGTACGGGGTTAGTCTACTTAGATCCCAAGATGGTGCAGCTAACACAGATTAACCTCCAACACTCCAAGCAGGTTTCGGCCTCCCTTCTTCTCCGCCTAAACAAGAGAGGGGAAGATATTGTCCTTATCCAAGAGCTTTGGATCATCAAATCCATCGTTCATGGACTAAGGGCTCCTGGATATACTCTACTGTATATGAAGGACATAGGTGAACCCAGATCCTGCATATTGGTAAGAAGTAGCACTAATGTATTTTTACTCCCTCATTACAGCAATCGCGATGTAATCACAATAAGATACCAGACCGGTGACAGCACCTACTGGCTGGTATCTGCTTACCTCGGCCACGACCATCCTAGCCCTCCCCCAGGCGACTTATTAAAAAGGATTGTCGCTGAAGCAGAACGGCAGAACATCTGCCTCATCATTGGATGCGATGCTAATGCGCATCACACAGTATGGGGAAGTACTGACGACATAAATGAAAGGGGTGAGTCACTTTTTGATTTTATTTTAAGTACTAACCTCATAGTAAGATATCACTCTTGTCTCCGATTCGGTTCATCATAGGATTACTAATTGGAAAGTATCTACTGAACACTCCTTTTCTGATCATAGATACATTCAATTTGATCTTAGTGATGAACCTCTTAAGCAACCAATCTTCCGAAACTACCGGAAAACTGACTGGGAAAAATATCGGGTAACTTTGAAAAATTTTATTAAACCTGAACTTTTACAAAACCCTACAAACTGCAGAAATCCTGTCCTCTTATATAAATTAGAGGAAAACAGAAACCACTGTGGTGGAGCTCGGGGCTAGAACCGCTCAGGAAGGAATGTAGAAAACTTTTCAGCCGAGCTAAACAATCTAAAACTTTAATAGACTGGGACTCCTACAAGGAATCCCTCAAAACTTATAAATATCAAGTGAGGAGAAATAAAAGAACTTCCTGGAGAAACTTCTGTGGAAAAATATAAGATACTTCAAAAGCTTCTAGATTAAGAAAAATCCTCTCAAAAAGTCCAACCATGCCTAGCAGTCTGAAAACAGCTGACGGCTGGACAGAATCCTGCGAAGAAACGCTCAATCTGCTTCTGGACACTCACTTTCCAGGCAGCTCTAAGAACTTATGTAGCTATGATTCCATAGAATCAGGTAGCATAATAACTAACAGCCCCGATCTGATTACAGGGGAAAAATTAGTTTGAGCCATTAACAGCTTTGACCCATACAAATCCACTGGACCTGATGGTATAATTCCAGCCAAACTTCGAAAGGCCGCGGATATTATTATCCCTGTTCTGGAAGTAATTCTTATCGGCTATACCACCTTGAATATCCCCACTCAGTGGAGAGAAGTCAAGGTGGTGTTTATACATAAGGCTGGGAAATCATCCCACGTAAACCCAAAAGATCTCCGACCAATAAGTCTATCATCTTTCCTTCTTAAAACCTTAGAACGACTGATTGATATCTACTTGCGTATAGCTATAGATCCAAAATTGTTATCTACAGCACAATACCCCTACTGTAAGGGAAAATCTGTAGAAACGGCCCTACATACCTTGCTTCGTACTATAGAATATTCCCTCCATCACAAAGAATTCACTCTGGCCGCTTTCCTCGACATAGAGGGCGCCTTCAATAACGTCCGCAACTCTGCAATTACAAAGGCACTGGCGAAGCTCAAAGTAGATGGTTCCATAGTGGAGTTGATAAATCTAATGCTAAAAAGCAGTAGAATCTACTCTCCTCTAGGAAACTTCTCTGCAAAGAGATCTGTCAGTAGAGGAACACCGCAAGGCAGAGTTCTATCCCCTCTTCTATGGAATCTAGTCGTCAATGAACTTTTAGTTGACTTAGAAGCTGAGGGATTCAAAGTGATTGCATATGCAGATGACGTCTCCATTGCGGTATCTGCCAAACATGCTCACGTCCTTACGGATCTGATGCAGCTCGCTCTAAATATACTAGTAAAATGGGCGGGAAAATATGATCTAGAACTCGTTCTCTTCATCAGGAAATACGAAATTCCTCAACTAATAACTCCATCAATTAATGGAATCCCACTTGAACTTTCAAACGAAGCCAAATATCTAGGTATAATCCTAGACAAAAAGCTAAAATGGAAAGCCAATATACAGGATAGAATTAGGAAATCCACCGTTGCCTTATTTTCCTGTAAAAAAGCCATTGGTAATAAATGGGGTTTCTCCCCAGAAATCGCCCACTGGCTCTACACCGCGTTCATCAGACCAATACTTTCATACGGAGTAGTGGTATGGTGGACCGCTCTTGATAAAAGGACCTACTGCGACAATTTAAGCAAGGCCCAACGAACAGCCGGTTTGTGTATAAGCAGAGCACTGAGATCAGCACCCTCAGCCAGCGTTGCCGAAGTGGCACAATTGTGCCATTTTGGCACCCTTCAGCCTCGATTGGCACCTTGGCACCTTTGGGCTCTCATTTGGCACCTTAAGAGCTTGATACATTTTAATGAAGAAAACTTGATAAAGTCATTCAAAAAAGACTGAAAGGAATTTTTTTTTTTCAAATAGTGAAACATACATATCGTGTGTGTGTGTACTAATTCATGCCCAGATAATCGTAATGAATCTTTATGAGAAAATATTTGTTTTTTGTGTTTTTAAATATCTCTCTACCTTTGAAGGGCTGGTGGCACCCAGTTGGCACCTTTGGCTACCAAAAATGGCACCTTAAAAATTTTTACTGCGGCAACGCTGCCCTCAGCTGCCCTTAATACACTTTTAAACCTCACACCACTAGATATCTTCAGCAAACAAATGGCCGCCAGTGCAGCCATTCGTATGAGAGCTATCTCCCAATGGACCGATAACAACATCGGTCACGCTACAATCCTGAATTTATTCGGATCAATCCCTTATCACTCCGACTACACCATCCCCCAATTGGTTTTTGATAATAAGTTTCAAGTCTCAATCCCACCGAGAACGACCTGGGAAGACGAAGAATTTTTGAGAGATGATTCAATTAATTTCTATACAGATGGTTCAAAAACCGAAGAAGAGGTAGGCTATGGGGTGTACTCAAACGGACTTAACGTTAGTCTCTCGTTCCGCCTTCCAAACCATTGTAGCGTGCTCCAAGCGGAAATTCTGGCGATCAAAGAGGTCCTATCATGGCTAAGAGAAAACGTGATATCCTCAACGAATATCCGGATTTTCTCAGATAGTCAAGCAGCCCTCAAATCACTCGGCGCTGTTTCTACGAACTCAGTAACCGCCCTTAAATGTCGCCTATCTCTTAGGGAGATGGCTGAACAGTTCAATATTCACCTTATTTGGGTGCCGGGGCACAGAGATATCTTGGGTAACTGCAAAGCCGATGAACTCGCCAGAGGAGGAACCGTTCTACCGATCTCAATCAGCAGGTTGAATATCGGTATACCAATCGCTACATGTAAACTTATGCTAAAGCAAGAGGCAATGGATAGAACAAATCATAGGTGGAACAATATCACCACGTGCGTGGCAACAAAACGGATATAGCCAGGACTAGATCCAAAACGCACAAGACATTTGTTATCCATTACCAGATTGCAAGTTAGCTCCGTAATCAATGTCATCACCGGACATTGTCTGATAGGAAGACACGCCATAAGACTTAGCGTTCCCTCAAATGACTTCTTCAGAAGTTGCTTAGATGAGGAGGAGGAGGAGACAATCCCACACCTCCTCTGCTCAAGTCCTGCACTCTCTTTTAAAAGAAAATAAGCACCTAGGAAAATATGTTCTTGATGATCCAAGCCATCTGGCGAACACAGATCCCCTGCATCTCCTTCGCTTTATTAAAAGCACCAAATGGTTTTGTTAAGTGAGATACTTCCTCGCATAATTTTATGGTATCACAATGGACCTAATATTGGTCTAAGTGTGTCAGTTTGTTTTCCTGACAGCCATTTGAACCTAACCTAACCTAACGGGTTATTTATACAGCATCCTACCTTACCTTTGGACGAGAACTTCGAACTATCGACGATGTTCATTGTTCAACATGATCTGAGAACAATTATGAAGTCAGAAAATTTCTAACCACAAATTACTCCTAAACTCAAACGCCTATCAGATGTAATGGACCAAGTAAGAGAGACCACTGAAAAGAAGTGTCGATCAGCTATTCACCGTAGCCACACGCACCGCGCTTGGTGCCCGAATAATTCGCGACCTGTTAAACCTCCAACCACCCAAAAAATCAAAATTAAAAAAAAAAAAAAATTAAAAAAAAAAAATCCAACTTAAACAACCAACAATATTACAAATCTCTCCAGCCGCGCCGCGAAAATAAAATCGATTGCAATTATAATCAGTGCTCTGAAAGTGTAAAAAAAAGCCCATGTACAACTCAATAGCCCAAGCACTAAGTGCGTTACCTGTCCATCGTCTCCTCCCCCACATCACTCTCGCAGTCCCAGTGACTGCACACATTTCTTTGATTTAATAATCTCTTATCTTATCTGGGCAGTGTGTGCAGTCAATGAGACTGTGCGTTTGTTAGGCGAATAGTCAATCAACGGTGTTGATCCCGTTGGTGAACTAAAATCAAGTTGCTAGCTGGGCATAACACCGCTAGTAATTTGATTTTGTTTTTCTAATAGGATATACACTTGTTGATTTGACTAAGTTAGCGTCTACGGTTGATATTTTGTTTTATGTATTTTTGTGAATTGTAATGTCGGGTAAATTTCGGGTCGATTTTAGCAACATTAGGGGGCTAAGATCGAATTTATTTGCTGTGTACGCTCACACTGCAAAATGCAGGCCAGCTGTTTTGGCACTAAGTGAAACAAAGGTGGGTGTTGGTTCTGATCCCTCAGAATTCAATTCAACCTGCCTGGATATAGCTTATAGCCACCATTCTTTTCCTCCCATGGCCTCGCCGTATATGTTAGACATGATATTGCTTACCAACTTCTACCTCAATACTTCCTATGTTCTAATACGAGCTTTAATTTCATGTGGTTAAAATTCACCGTCCGTAAGCAAATCATTCATTATTGTTTTATTTATAGAAGCCCCAATTTAGATAGCAATTCAACCTCTAACGAGTTTGATGCGCTATCTGAGTCCATAATAAGAATTGTCTCCCTTTATCCTCACACTGAAATCGCAATTGCGGGCGATTTCAATGTACACAATTCTGGTTGGCTTCGACATTCTGGCCAGACAACACCCGAAGGAAAATATGTTGAGATCTTCGCTGAGTTTAACGAATTAACTCAACTTGTTGATGAGCCCACTCGGGTTCCAGATATTGAAGGCCATGCGGTTAACACTCTTGACTTATTTCTCACTTCTAATCCCGAAAAATACAGGGTTGTAGTATCATCTCCTTTAGGCAAATCGGACCATTGTGTCATATCGGTAGATTTTTCGTTCTCCGTCACGGTAAAAAAAGATAAAGTCCCCAAAAGAACTGTGTGGCAATACGAGAAAGCCAATTGGGACGGCCTGAATAATTTCGTTCGAAATTTTAATTGGTCATTGTGCTTTCTCGACGGAAACGTAGATGCATCAGCTGATATGATATCTAACGTAATTTTCAACGGCATGAGAAATTTTGTTCCTCACAGATTAAAAAGTATCATCCCCAAAGAGAATTCGTGGTTTGATTCAAGCTGTAAAGAGGCGATTAGGGATCGAAAAAGTAGTTTTCGAAAATTTAAAGACAACCCGACTGTAGAAAACTGAAATTTGTTCAAACGGGCTAGAAATATCTGTAATGCTCAAATACAAAGGGCTAAGTTTTTACATGACCAAAAAGTAAAGCAAAAAATACTATTGTGTCCAAAAGGAAGTAAAAACTTTTGGTCTTTTGTCAAGAACATTAAGAACTCGACCACGTCATCGGTCCCAACGCTCGTCTTCAATGACTCTCCGTATGTCAGTTCCATCGACAAAGCCAATTTGCTAGCAGCTCAATTTGCTGCCAACTCGACACTTCCTCATAGCATATTGGCTCCGCCTGAGCTCGAGTCTGCAAATTCTTTGATGAAGCAGATATTTTTTCGAACTCACTCGGTTGCGAGAGTCCTCAAAGATCTCAACATACATAAATCCGCTGGTCCAGATGGTATCCCCGCCGTTATTCTGAAGAGGTGTTCTTCTACGCTGGCAAAACAACTGCGTAAACTTTTCCATCTTTCCTATTCTGCTGGGATTTTTCCGAGCAGATGGAAAACTGCATTTGTCCAGCCCGTCCCTAAAAAAAGGAGAATCTTCCTCCCCTTCCAATTACCGTCCAATTGCACTAACGTCCCTTCTTTCCAAGGTCATGGAAACGATGATAAACCGTCAACTTATGAAATATCTTGAAGAACGAAAGCTTCTTAATGACCGTCAGTACGGCTTTCGTAGCAAACGGTCCACTGGTGATTTGATGGCTTATCTCACCGAAAAGTGGAACCAATCTTTACATTGTTTTGGAGAAAGCAAGATTATTGCGCTTGATATTTCTAAAGCATTTAATAGAGTTTGGCATCAGGCTCTTTTATCGAAAATGCGTGCTTTTGGTATCGATGAGTCTCTTCTTCGTTGGATTAGAAATTACCTTTCCGACCGTTCAATACAATACAAGTTGTGTTGGACGGCTTCAAGTCTGATACCCACTTAATAAATGCTGGTGTGCCCCAGGGCTCCGGTTTGTCTCCGACTCTCTTCCTCATTTTCATTAATGATCTCTGGTCTGAAACTTCTAATCTACCTAACTGTTTTGCTGACGACTCGACCCTCAGCTTTTCATATTCGTTTCCAAATTCACGTCCCTGCTCTTCGGATGTGGAACTGGAACGGTTGCGTATGATAAGCTCATTGAATTCTGACCTTGACAGCATTGTTGCATGGGGTCTTATGAACCGAGTAGAATTCAATGCTTCGAAAACTCAATGCTGTCTCTTGTCGTTGAAGCTTAACATTCCCCCATTGCCATTATCCATGAATGGTACCTGCATCGAAGAAACCGAAAAGCTGTCAGTACTTGGTATGTGTGTAAACGATGATCTTCGTTGGAACGACCACATATTTGAAGTCGCCAAAAACGCTGCTAAATGCTTAGGTTTCTTGAGACGATGCAGGAAGTTCTTCACCCCTTCTGATCTGGCTACAATTTATAAGGCCTTCATCCGCCCAAAACTGGAGTATAACTCTCATATCTGGTCAGGTGCTTCTCAAACATCTTTGCGCCTACTTGATAGGGTACAAAATAGAGCGTTAAGATTGATAGGTGATAGTTCAATCGTAGAATCAATTGATTCTCTTGGAGATCGTTGAAACGTCACCTGTCTTTCTCTCTTTTATCGCTTTTTCCACAAACAGTGATCTAGTGAAATAGCCAGCTGCATTCCTCCCTTGAAACAATTTAGCCGCAACACCCGCCTCGCTAGGAATGCTCATCAGTTCTGCCTTGAGCCCAGCTTCGGGCGTACAGTCAAGTATAGAGATTCATATTATAGCCGCACCACCCGAATGTGGAATGCTCTACCTGTGTTTGCTCTGTGTTTCCCCTGCATTACGATTCACAAAGGTTCAAAAGCAACGTGCATCGATGTCTCCTTTGAAATCCTCTTATATTTTCCTAAATACTCGCACTGTGTTTAATGGCATTATAAGGGTAGTCATAACCCCTTGATGTGCGCGTTAATTATAAAAAAAAAACAAGACGACAACAAAAGCTATGCCGATAGAAAACAATGACCGCAATCTAAGTTAGAAGCAGGAGACTTGGTATTTGTCACCACCCATGTACTAAGCCAAGCATCCAAGTAGCTGACATCAAAGTTCGTTCAACGGCGAGATGGACCGTATCTTATAATCAAACAACTAGGGGTCAGTACATATCGAATTGCTGCTAAAGACAATCCGATTATTCCTTTGGGTACATATCATGTGTCTTCTCTCTCAAAATAAAAACCAACCAACGATAATGATGGTGTACTGTACAGCCTATCCAAACCCTGCGAAGACGAGGACGACCAGCAAAAAAACAAACTCCTGTCACCTCAACGAGACGTCCTCAGCGCCAGAGAGGGAGACTGCAACAACCAACTTTTGCTGCCATTAAACTTAAATAAATTTTCTTATTTCCTACTTAAATGAACTACTTATGTAATTTCTCAGTTAAATTAATTTATACTTACTTTCATACTTAAATTAATTCTTACTTTTTAAATAAATTTTGTAAATTTGAAATGCGTTCCACAAAAAATGTAATGCTGACAATGCCATTAGTTTATAAAATTGTAAAAGCTCTTGTATTGTAAGCTTTCTCCGAAAAATTTAATTTTTTTAACGAATTGTTTAAAAGGCACACGCGATCAGAACAAATACAAAAGTCACTTCTGTCTTCTGTGTTGCTTCAGTCAGTCGGAGGTTGTTCCCATACCGCCACAGCTAAAGTAATTCAAAAGTCTCTTGCGCTTCTCGCACGTTGTTGATCGCGGACAGTTTTCCCTTCTTACCAAGATTACTATAGTCCCACGGACCGCATAATTTTGTGGAGTCAGCAAAATTTCGTTTAATTATAATTTTTTCAAGTTAAATAAATTGTTGTTAATAATTTAATAAATAAAAAACTGTTTTACTTTCGTAAAGAATATCGTTTGCTGAATTGCCTATTCAACGGCCGACTGCAGTCTCCGGACAGCATAGACCGTGGTAGAGATTTCACCAAACAGTCGGTTAATCATTTTGTACTTTCACAGCTCTACAAATAAATTTGGCGCCCACGAACATATAATTTAAGGTGTGGAAAAGGTCCACTCTTACAGGTTTGTATTTTTGTATTATCTTATATTTTAGTTCAATATGCTATATGCATGCCAAGAGTTTTGAAGAGGAGAGTGCACCTTTACTGTCAGTGGTTTAAGCCAATAATATTTCTAACTCAACCTTAGCTCGTCACGTATCCATAACTTAAAGAAAAACTGCGTTCTGTATTAAGTAAGGGAAGTAAACCGGGAAAGACACGAATTTTAACAGATAGGTATATCTGAAAAAATTGAGACAGATGCTTTAAAAAAAATAAGACTTCGGCAGTTAAACGGGTAAAAATCAATCTTCCACATCCAAGTCAAAAAAAGAAAACTCAAAAATGTTCGTACGCAATGTTCGAAGAACCTCATTTAGGGGATTTATCAGATGACAAGAATTTCGCTCCATCCGCAGACGAGAAAAATGAATTTGATTCATCAACACTTGAAGTTGGAGATTTTGTCGTGGTAAATTTGTAACCTTGAAGATGCTATCACATTTGTTGGAAAAATTGTCGAGGACGAAGAATGGGGGGTTTTCCAAATAAAATTTTTGAGTATGAAGGGATCGGACTCCATTTATTACCTATATCCCAAAGTTGAGGATCACTTTTTGGAGAGAAGACGTTGTTATGAAGCTATCACAACCTCAGCAACTTGTACTAAATAAGAGATATCCGAGAGATATTTACTCTAATAGTGTGGATTTAAAATTCAAATTTGTTTCATTGTCCTGAAATACCTGTTTTCTTAATTGTTTCTTTTATTCCTTTTAAGATTTTTTGTTATGTTTATTTTTTTATTTTTTTTATTTACAAGTGAAGTCGATTTCTTAAATCCCTTTTTGTTATAGAATAATTGGTAAATTTTTTGCTATGTTTTTGTGTTTTTAATAAACATTAAGTCAATATTATTTGATATTTTTTTTTGGCAAAAATACTTTAAGATGAAAGAATTTTCGCCAGTAGATTACAAGTGTCCCATTCCACCACATAGCTGTCCCATTTCTCCTGATAGCAGGAGGAATCGGACAAGACTTGGTGTTGCATGGATTGAATTTTATCATATTTTCTGTTATTCTTGTGGTTACTTTTGTGTTGCTTGACACATTTCTTCATTTGTTTTATTGCAGATTAAGGTGCAAAGGATTAACATTTGACTAATATTTTAAGAGTTTTGGATCTTAACATTTTGCTCTTTTCAGCTTAAATTTATGTTAATATCATAAAGAAAATATATGACGTTACATAATATTTAATTTAGGGAAAACACAACAAATCAAAATATTGAAATATTTATGCAACTTCCCCATTCCTAATTCATGCAATCACTACCTTAATACAATTTATTGTTTGTGACATAATACAAGTTACAACGTAGGTATGTCAATTTCTTACAACTTACTGAAACCATTCTTGATTACTTGACTTACTTAATAAACTGAAGTCAAATAGTAAAGTTATCATCTATTTAATTCTTAGAGATCAAAATTAATTTCTAACAGGTTATGGGCCCAAGACTATAAAAATTAATAGTCGTGCAAAGTAAAATAATTATTATGACATGGTTGGTGCTTCTAGTTCGTAAATTTTTTTTTTTAGTTTTAATAATTAAAAACAAAAGCGAATAACAAGACTTCATTGAATGTATACCATAAAAAATTATATTTCTTCAAGATAATGTATTATACACATTAGTTTGAATAACAACTAAAATAAATATTGATGTATCTAATAAGGAAAGTTAATTAATTGAAAAAATAAATCACTAAATAAAATCTATTTTTCTGTTCTTTTTAAATAAAACACTTATAACCTCGTCTGCTGTTATAGGTATTTCGCGATGAGTAGCTAAAGCAGCCAAACCATTCAATTGTCATTAAAATAGATATATTTTTTAGAATCTCACTTCGTTGGTCATGCTTTTGTATTGTTTTTAATATCTTTTAACTTTAGAAAGTTCTTTCAAGAGTTGACGTTTAGACCGGCTAATATTTTTTAATAAAATATATATTATTAAGAAAGCTTTCTTCGGTATTAGTTCAGTATTATTCCTTCGGATCAAATATCTCTTCCCAGTTTATAATTCTACAAGAACAGAAGATGTTTCGGCAGCCAAATATGTTTGGTAAAACTCAACAGTTTCAATAAAATTTTTTGCTACTTTGTCTATTTCCGAAGAAGAACCCTTGAAAGGAACCGAAAATGAGCTAAAACAAATTTTGTTTTTTTTTCCCCAGAGCAACAAAATAGCAAAAATAGAATAGCTAAAAAATTTTTGCAGAAAAAAAATTATGGAAAAATTTGAAAAAATTTTTGTTACCAGCAAAGAAAATTTTTGTTTTATTTTTCCTGGAGCAATTAAATAGCAAAAAAAGAATATGTTAAAATAATTTTTTGCGAAGAAAAAGAAATTAAGTAAGAATTAGAAAAAATTTTTTTAATCAGCAATAAAAATTTTTCTTTTAACCCATTCGCTGCCAAGCCTAAATTATTTATAGTCATTCCCATTGCCATTTATATTTTGAGTGTTATTGTTTACCAAAACCCTGTAATTTCTTGGTAAGTGCACATATATTATCATACATTATCATTTACAAGCAGAAAACTAAAGACGAGTATACTCGTCGTTGGCATTATGAAGGCAGAAGGACTTGATATCCTCTTTCGTATTTACGTACCCACATTTTAGTAGAAAAACAAATAATAAATCATGCAGATGGATAAAATTAAGAAAATGGAATAATACGAGACACATTGCGAAGTTTGGCAACACTTAGAAATTCACTATTGTCTATTACATTGTCTCAGCAGATAACGGGGTAAAATAATTCCTCGTATTTTGTTTGCATTTCGAGCTGAGCAACTGCAACATTTCTTTTCAGTAATCACAATAGTTTTGTAGAGTTCAGATCAAGAAATTATTAGTTGTGAAATAAAATTTTGAAGAAATTTTGCTGTGATATAACACATTGCTGTATACATATTAGGTATACTTTCAAAGTGAAAATTCTCAATGTTTACATAGCCTATAATTATTTATTTTATCCCTTGTACAATTCAAATTAGTTATAATGGACGACGATATATCAACTAGCAGTGATTTTGATTCAGAAGAAGGATGTTTACTAAATGATAGTTATGATAGATATTTACTAAATGATAGTGAGACTGAATCAGACGACAGTCTATCTCCTATTGCAAATAAAAGACCACGAATAAATTTGGTGTATAATTCGGAAGAACCAGAAAGTGAAGATGAACTTCCTAGTACTTTTATCAATGTGCAGTGTATAAATGATGATACCGGAAATGGCAATATGTGGACAGAAGTGGAAAGAGATCCTCCAGTTTTTGAATTTCGAGGAAAGGATCAAGGCTTGAATCTTCCGGAAAAATTTCGAGCTCCTGGCGAGCTAATTGATATACTCATTTCTGATGTAGTTAGTTAGTTAGTTAGTTGAAAACTTTATTTAAGAAACTAGCTTTAAAAACAATTTTTTTTACAATTTTGATTAACTTAAGTTTAATATGGTTTGGCCAATAGCCGTCTACCAGATTGACATTATGATTGAACTTTTATGTACATTATAATTATTTGTTTATTTCAAAAGTTTCCTTCGAAGATGCGTTGCCTGTATTTGAGTGCGGTGGTTGTATAATTATACAAAATTTCCCAGCCTAGTTTTCCATTTAGGACGTCTAACGTACTGCTAAATTCCATAACAGCTACTCCAAAGTACCTTAACCGAAACTCCTTCAAAACTGGACATCTTGCGATGAAATGGTGCACATCTTCTCTCTCCTTGAGGTTGCATAGATCACATAGAATCGGCAAATCGGGTCGGTGTGGAATGTAATTTAGTTTGATAAGTTCACATCGGAGTTTGAATATTACGTTGATCATATTAATGTGATGGCGGTTCAATAAATATGTGCTCTCTCTTAAATTTGTATTTAGTTTGCTGTAAATCTGCCTATATTGTGAGGAGTGTGCTTCTTGTTTAAAATTTTCATGCATGGTGTGACTCAATTTCTCTAATATGGTGCTGAATTTTTGACTTATGTCAACTGGGTTCGTATCGGAAGAAAATTTAAAATTTTCTCCTACTCGCGAAGCTAGTTCCTCCCACTTTTCGACGAGATCTCCCCTGGATAATATCACCTCCTGAAGAACTTTTTTAGGTAGCCTTTGCTCATCCATCTCCATTACTTTTAATATATACTTGAAATGCTGATTTAGAGTCCTAAGGAACAATGGTGGTTCTGTTGTTTCCAAGTGAAGCACATAGTTTGGGGTACCAGTTGGTAACCGAAAAATTCGTTTTAAAAAGTACCTGAGGAACTTTTCTACTTCTTCAAACTGGGTGTAACCCCAGACTTGGGCATGTATTTATTGATAAGTTGGTTAAAAGAACTAATGAGCACGCTGCAGAAATAATAGGACGGAAAGGGACACTGCGAAAATCATCAAGATACAATAATTGGAAAGCCACCAATCGCCGGGAAATGCAAAAATTCTGGGCATTGCTTCTTCACATGGGGAGCACACATCTGCCTTCCATTGAGCATTATTGGAAGAAAAGCCATTTCTACAATTTGCCATTTAGAGAACTCATATGTGCCGAAACCGTTTTCAAATGTTATTACGATGTCTGCACTTTTCGAATAGCACAAACCAAGAAAGTAAGCTACACAAAATCGAACCGATTGTTGAACATTTCAATAACGTGATGAATAAGTAGTAAAGCGACCGAAAAAAAAATTGCGCAATTTTTTTTTCGGTCGCTTTACTACTTATCGCCAACAACGCTTGTTTATTCACACTATTTCTATATAATATAATTTACTAAAACGAGAGATCTGCTTTTGAAAATATATGATGTCGAAGTTCGTAATTTCAATAATTGATTTATGAAAGCTACACTATATTTGAACACATTTTCAAATTCAAACTGTGTATACTACGAAAAAACAGCTTCAAATATCAATATTTCTATCATAGGTTTATCCATTTTTGTACGTCTTGGCAAGCCATAAAACTGAAGAGCTATATGTTCATTTGTTCCAATTTGTGGACAGAAATTTGTTTGAGTTTCGTCCATTTTCATTTATGACGGACTTTGAAGCTGCAATGAGAAATGGTCTTAAAAAAGTGAAATTATGTCCCACCTTGTGTGGGAAATAACTTCACACAGAAGTGAAATTCTGGCCCACAAAAAAGTGAAGCTAATTCCCACCTAAGGTGGGACATAACTTCACCCGAAAAAAGTGAAATTATAACCCACTAGAGGTGAAATTATGACCCATGTGAAGTTATGACCTGTGAAGTTATGCACCCGCACCGGCAGGTGTAGACCATTCGGATCAAATGCTGTCCTACTATAGCGCCATGAGAAAAACTCTTCGTTGGTATAAAAAAAATAGGTGTACACATCATAGAAATGGCTGTGCATAATGCATATACATACATATATTGTATTGTCGGCAACCGAACGCAGAAAAGAAAACATCTCTTTAATTTAGAGAAGAAGTTCTACAATATTGGCTAAATAAAAGCCAAGATGCAGTCATTCAATCTTGTCAATCTACGTCAATCACACCCCAAGAACGAAGTTCCCTTCATTACCTTGATGCTATTCCTCCCACACAACAAAAGAAAAACCCAACTCGCAAGTGTAGAGTTTGTGCAACGAAAAGCATTCGAGAGGAGACTCGATATTACTGTCCGAGCTGTCCTGATAAACCTCCATTATGTATTGGACTATGTTACAAATCCTATCATGAAGATAAGGTATCGTAAGTGATTTAGTTGCTATAAAATTTTGTTATAAATACACGATGAAATTGATTTTGGCGTGAAAGATCATTCTCAATAAGAAATAAAGTATTATTTTCGTAAAAAATTTTATTTGTAGTATTTTACAAGTTTTTTACATATTTACATTATGTTTGTGGCAAAAAAAATTTTTGTTTTATTTTTCCTAGGGGAACATTTATTGTATGCAGATGATCCAAAAATATTTAAATACATAAACACAGTCCATGACTGTTTTTTGCTCCAGGAAGACTTAACAAAACTTGCTGAGTGGTGTAAGAAAAATCAACTTTTTCTAAATGTGTCCAAATGTGAAAGTTTTATATGTTGCAGGAAAAAGTCGTACCTATATAGTTTTAGATTACTCTTTCAATAGTATAACAGTAAAAAAGGTTAGTCAAAAATAGGACCTAGGAGTTATTTTAGACCCCAAGTTATCTTTCACACTTCATATTGATTACATAGTCAATAAAGCCTATAAGATGCTAGGTTTTATTAAACGGAATGCAAAAGAGTTCTCAGATCCTTTTACACTGAAAACGCTTTATGTAGCACTTGTTAGGTCTATTCTTGAATATTTTTCCGTGGTATGGAATCCATCCGTACACATTCTTATAGAATAGAGAAAATTCAAAAAAGCTTCAGGAGATATGCTTTTAATAAGCTGAACTGGCATATTGAAAGGCCACCATAAATGTCAGGTACCTACTTTTCTACATAGGAACACTTGAGCTTAGAAGGAAATATTTTTCAATTATGAGAAAAGCAGATGTCATTAAAGCCCATATAATTTGCCGAAACTTGTAAGAGCGAATTGATTTTTATTCTCCTAGTAGCAGTCTGCGTTTACCTTTTCATTTCCGGGAAATATTCATGCCTACTAATTATGGTAGTAATGGACCAATAGCTCGTTGCATCAGAGAAACTAACGAAGTAGTCGATTGACATTTTCAATTATTGTTCTAGATATTCTTTCAAGAAAAATGTCTTAGTAGTATTGCAAACGCTCTAATAATTCTTTTTTTTTTATTTATTATTTATACGTTTACTATGAGTAAACGGATCGCGAATCCGTTTTAATAAAAAAAACGCGAACACCAACCCCTGAGGGGTTGGCCCAACGGTTCGACTTACTAAGAGAATACAACGAGTTTACAACGAGTTGATTTAAATACGATTTATTAACCAGTATACGATTCGGGGGTTCCAACAGAACTAATTTACTTAAACCTAATTCCCTCGAATTACACCTAACGGCGTGCACTGCAGGTTGATGGTGATTCGCTTAGTCAGCGACCTTGATGGTGTTGGATGTTGGTGCGTTCACCTCCATGCGCTGTTATCTGATATCCACCAATTGGTGGGAACCCATAATGCGCCGTTATGCATAGTTTGCACATTATGATCGCGCGTGTCGGTGCGAGGTGTTAACTCCTCCCCCTTCGAAAATCTACGTCCCGTAGATCAATATTTAAGTCGAGATGTTAGGGGTAGGCGTTGTTGGAATCTTTGGTAGGTCAATCTTCCTGTACAACTTTCGCCATATCATTGAGACAACAGCTGCGAGTATTAGAAGGATCGTCACATCTGTGGCAGTATAAGTGTTCAGCCGGCTTGTTAAGCCAATCAGGATCTTGATGTTCTTCATATTCATGTCGTGAAGGTATTCGATGTCTATCTTGTGTTCCATCATGGAGGTGTTGGTCAAAACAGGTGGTAGTGCCTGAAGCGAAGTAGTAGTCCAGCTAACAAATGTCCTGTTATTGAGTCGAATAGATTCGTTGTAAAGTTGAATCAAGTATGTACCAGAGAGCTTTTTTGAGATGTTCTTGCTGATCAATTCTCCATTGAAGTTTGTTACGAATATCGTGTCTTCTTTGATCAGTTCCGTGATCGTGGCTGTGTTGGTACGTATTGCACAATTAGCGTGTCCACCCTTAAGTAGCCGAACTACGCATCCATCTTCGTCCAGTTTTCCTAGAGAGCTCTCGTCACAAACAGTCATATTGCCCATGCTAGGGCAGTTGGATGTAATCCCATAGGTTTCTTCGTGGTTTGCCAAAATCCTAGAGTAGGGTAAGTCAACTTGCGCTTCGCTGATGATGGAAGCTCTGGTCAGTACCAGGTTATACTCAATTCCGCTAACCTTAGGCATAGAGAGTACGTATAGTAGGATGGAGTCGTTCGTATAGACTGATGGTTTACCAAATTGTAGGGCCTCTACCACGTTTGCGTATGGTAAGGTTTCAACTTCACTGATGACTCTGTTTATCTCCTCATGGTCCAAGAGATTGGTGTTTACGATTCCGCTTCTCGCCATCTGGCAGGCGCGAACAATTTCGTTTACTTCTTCTTTAATGACGAGCAGTTCATCCATAATGTTTTGTTCATGGATAGCTCTATTAGATGATAACACTTGGGTGGCAGTACTGTTAATAACCCAGTTGATCTTTTGCGTGATGTCCTCTGTTATTCTAAGGACCCTCTCATTTATTTTGTATTGCTGATTATTGTTGGCTATTATGTCATTCTCGCTGTTAAGCACTTTGTCCCAATCTGCTGCGTCGGGGTTACCGGCCAGCCATTTCCATGCAGAACCGATCCAGTTAATTGACCTTTGTCTTCTATGGCTTCTTCCTTTCAGTATGTCGATACTTTCTTGAAGCTGAGTAAGGTGATGGTGTGCGACGATCTTCTTTGTAGGTTGAGTGATTCCACCTTCAACAGCCAATGTCATGCTGTTCAGCAGGTCTTCAAATCCATCCAGTCGGATCATGTGCACTAGTTTGAAGTGTCCATCGATAATCCACCCTGGTCCTTCTTTGATTGTCACCATCGGGGACTGGTACTCGATGATAGTGAAGCCTTGCACGGCCGTTAGGGATAATAAGCTATATAATCTAAATTTATAACAATGGTTTAATATAACAATGTACAATATAAGGATTATCTGAAACTCAAGAAAATTGGTTAAGTGTATCATAGAGTTATGAATATAAATTTAATAAATATATTTAGAGAAATTAATATATGTACATAGTCCTGTAAGAAGAAGTGGTTATGACTTTTAGGTATTAACATGTATTCAAAATATGGATTAAAAGGAAATATTATATTACGTTATTAAATGTTAATGATTTTTCATTTTGTATGATAGGTGATATTCACCCCTTTTTTCATTAATTGATTTTATATGTATTACATGATATACATATGTGTTCAATGAAATAGATTTTTTACATATTTATCTGTTTTGACATGAAATATGATTTTCTGTCATAATACTTTTCAAAAGCAATTTCATTCTCATAATGTCATAGACAATTGAGTATATGTGCATTTTTGTTATGTACTGCTGCTTGAATGAACATAACTTGTTATATTTAGTTACATTTTATGTGTGCTTGGATGTGTGCGTCTCTTTTGGGGTTAGAATTTACGTGTTTTTAAGCTGTGTCTTATGGATTTTGCAGCCTGTGTCTGTGATAATAGTATCCTTGTTATCCTTGGCCACTACCTCCTTCCTATATAGAGGCTTATGCTTGCCTTGGATCCTCTTGAAGGAAGTGTAGACTATGTCGCCCTTTTTAAACTTCTTTGGGGTAGACTTATTTTTATTGTGCCATGCGTTTCTTGTTTCTTGTTTCTGTCTTATTTTTTCCCTAAGTTCCTGATTTACCTTTAGCCTGAAATTTGCCATATTTTGGAAGTTTACTCTTGTACTTCTGTTAAAGAACATGTCAGAGGGTTTCCGTTCAGTTACGGAATGGACTGTGTTATTATACCGATCGACAGAGATATTAATTAGTTCTCTAAGTTTTAGCTCCTTGTATTCAGCCTTCAAACATCGATAGATTTCTAGGATTGTCGAATGAAATCTCTCAACTTGCCCATTGAGCATTGACTTCACTTCGGTTAACGGGAGTTTGATACATTTTGATATCAAGCATTTTTATAAAGTTGACCATTATGGGACTTAAAAAGCTTCTCTCGTTATCCGTAACTAATACCTTCGGGACAGTGAAGTAGTGAAGAATATTTATCACTTTGTCTCTTAGATGAATAGAAGATTTATTTCTTATATGAAATAGTTTGGCAAACTTCGAGAATTTATCGATGCATGGGATGTATTTTTCCCCCTGGATTCCCATAATATCCATGTGCAGTATTTCACATGGGTAAGACGGAACTGGGGTAGGCTGGAGCATAGGAGTCGCCGGATGTCGATCGTATTTGTTGGTGAGACAGATGTCACAAGACTTTACATAACGGGTTACCAAGTTATTCATTTTCGGGAAGTAATATTTTTCAAGGAGCTGTTCCTTGTTTTCCCGAGCATTTCTATGCGCTCGCTTATGTTCCTTACTAATGAGTTCCCATACTTGATTTTCGTCCGTGACATCCTCCACAAATCTCTGGGTTAATCTTATTTTATAACCTGAAAAAGTTTCTAAATAGACCATCTGAAGTAACTCCATGCAAGGTTCTGGGATTTTGAGACCATTAATAACATTAGGGTTAAGTTTAGCTTTAAGGGCGGCCGTAAGAGCCAATTTATCTAAATATGGGATAGCAAAATTGTGTCTAACATAACCGGGATGTGGTTCCTCACAAGAATCAACAGTATCATTTGTTACGTTAATAATCACCTGATTCCGGAAAACGTTAAGAGGTACCTCCACATGAGGAATCAGATCGGTTGCGTCTTGTTCTGCGCTGTGCACTGTTTCGTTGGCGGAATCAGTGGAAGCTGATTCGTCAAAGGAAGGCTCCGTAGCGGGAGTGCGCTCTAAGGCTGTATCGTTTTGAGATCTGACACCGTTCAAGTTAGAATTTTTCTCAGAGGCAGATTCTGTGGAAGAGTCGTTATGTAACGCATTCACTTCGCAATCCGTTTCAGCTTTTGCTGAGACGGTTGAGTGTCCGTTAGTAATGTTAAGTCTAGAGAGCGCGTCCGCTACGACATTCGTCTTTCCCGGTTTGTAAATGAGTTCACAATTGTACTCCTCTATTCTAGCCTTCCAGCGCTTTAGTTTCGCGTTGTGATTGCGATTGCCCAGGGAATACGTAAGCGGCTGGTGGTCCGTAAATATCTTTATATGTTTCGCTCCATATAGATAGGATCTCAGGTTATCTAATGCCCAAACTATCGCCAACATTTCTTTTTCATTTGTGGCGTAGTTTTCCTCACTTGAACCAAGGGTTCTTGAGATGAAAGCAATGGGTCTTTCCTTGCCTCCATCTCCTTGGGACAAAACTGCACCAATGGCTATATTTGAAGCATCGGTAGTCAGAGAAAACGGCTTACTGAAGTCTGGGAATGCCAGGACCTCAGCAGAAGTAAGGAGTTCCTTCAAATCATTGAAGGCTTCCATGGCACGGTCATCCAAGTTTATTGGGATTTTCCCCGACTGGTTGGCCTTAACTTGGGCATTTTCGCCCCTTGTTAAGTTAGTCAGAGGCTTGGCGACCTTGGCGTAGTCTCGAATAAACTTCCTATAATATGAGGTCATTCCAAGGTATGATTTGAGTTCCTTTAGATTGTCTGGGGGTTGTATGTTCTGAACAGCCTCGATTTTTTTCTTGTCAGGTAATACACCATCAGCCGTTATAACGTACCCAAGAAACTCCACAGTAATGTCCATGAAATGGGTTTTTTCAAGGTTCACCTAAAGATGTGCTTCATCAAGCCTTTTAAGAACCATATCGAGATTTTGCAAGTGTTGTTCTTCATCCTTGCTAAAGACTATTATGTCATCGATATAGAGATAACATATCTTTCCTATAAAAGGTTTGAGCACACCATCAATCATACGTTGAAATATGGCTGGTGCGTTTTTGAGACCGAATGGCAGTCTTAGGAATTCATACTTGCCATTCATGGTAGAGAAGGCTGTTTTGGGAATGTCCGAGCGTTTCATTGGGATTTGGTGAAATCCCGAAGTCAGGTCTAGGGTCGTAAAATACTTCGCGTTCCCCAAGCTAGCGAGAGTTGCGTTAATATCTGGTATGGGATATGAGTCTGAAATGGTCACGCTATTGAGTCTTTTATAATCAATAACCATTCGGTATTGCTTCTCACCATTAGGTTTGGGTTTCTTAAGAACAACCCAAATAGGGGAATTGTAAGGATTCTTAGAAGGCCTTATAATCCCTTCTTCTAGAAGTTTTTCTATCTCTTCCTCTACTACTTCCCTCAGACATGATGGATACGGATAGCTCTTGGCATATATTGCCTCGTCTGTTCTTGTTTTTATTTCAGCTTGAACTGACGTGTCAATTATTTCGTTCACATTGATAGGTCCAAAGAGCGATTCGTATTTTTGGATTAAAGACTCTAAACCTTGTCTAATTTCGCACGGCAGATCTTCCCTACAAACAACATTTACTTGGTGTGATACTTTTGCCTTCAGTGGAATTTCGATACCTGGTTTTATCGTTAGCACATTGTTCTTCCTATCGATGACAGCCTCCAATTCTTTGAGGGTGTCATCTCTAATGATGCCATCGAAAGAGTCAAGCCCAGGCAAGATAAAGAATTTTATCGAATCATCATTGTCGACTTTAGAAAAGAATCGCCCTTCCACGTATTCTGATATAAGTATTTGGCCTGCGGCCGATTTAACAGAGAGAGGTTTCTCAAGTATTGTTGAGGGCTGGCTTATTTTGGAACTTATGAAGTTCTTGTTGGCCCCCGTATCAACAAGAAACTTCAACACTACCCCATCCTTGGTTACATACTCTAAGTATGGTACGCTGGATGGCCCTCTGTCATAAAATTTAGCTGCTCTTCGGTTGCATCTTCAGCGGAAGCGAGGTATTCCTCTAGGTCAACCTCATTTCCCGTTTCGACGTGTTACAAGCGTTTTTGCTTGTTGTTCGGATAGTAATCGGACATCACCCTTCGCTTGAATGGGTTCCCAGTCTTAGGGCGATTCACGTAATTTACCTGTTTGCTCCTGATAGACTGGTCAATGTCCATTTTTTCTAATGGTTTTGGTCCAGGCCTCGGCGGAGCTATGCCTTCTTGACGGGAGCCTGACATAAACCGATTAATTCTCCCCATAAAACCCTGTTGGGGCTTTCTCGGAGGTAAGTAGGGTTTATAGTCCGGGCTCCTGAAGCTCTGGTTCATTGGAGCTGTGATTGAATTAGAAGAAGAAGGAGAGTGGATGAAATGATTCCTGTAGTTGAGATTCTGAATCTCCAAACAGGCAGAATATGCATCCGGAAGTGATCGGGGTCTTTGGATCATCAGCATCTTTGAGATGTCGCCGTTAAGGCCTCTCACGAAAACATCCAGAGCCCTATTTCTATACGTTTCCATAAGAGCTCTGAAGGTTTCCTCGCTGTATGATTCCGTCTTAATCTTGTTAACCATCAATGAGAGCTGTTGGTTAACTTCCGCGTAAAATTCGTCCAGCTTGGTTCCTTTCTGAGCCAGCTGGTTCAATTGGTGCTCGAGAGTCCGTAAATCTCGTTTGTCTGCGTAATGCAGAGACAAACAAGATTTTATCTCGAGCCAATCACCGTCAAATATGTTATAGCTGATCAACGCAGCGTCGGCGGCACCCCTAATCTTTCCCCGAATGTGCTGCAATATAGCCCTATAAAGGGGCCTGGTTTTGACTATTTCATAGTCCTTCAAAATACCTTCTACGGCGTGTATCCAGGAGATATACTGCGTAGGATTTCCGTTGAAAACCTGCAGCTCCTTAACACAATCCGGAAGCTTACTAATTTCCTTCAACTCGGCCTCCGTTTGAGGGAGGCTGAGTTCTAGCCTAGGACTGGTGCCTAACAGTGGCGAGGGGTGAATAATTCCAAAAGGTAACTCGAAGGAAACTTAGTCACCAACAAAAAAAAGTTTACTTAAAATTTTTTTGTGCAATGTTTGTCTTCGCATCAAGCCAAAAAGTCAGGTATTTTAAACCAACTTTGCTATTAGGTAGAGCATCATAACTTTTTTTTTCATAAAACTAAGCTAGTTAAAACTATTTGTTTCCTTTGAGTGAAAATCAGTTAAGCAACAGTTAACAGATATTAAGGCCATAATCAAACCACTGAAACTAACTATCGGAAAACTTTTCAGACTTTTTGCACTTTTCAATTTTTAAAGCCTAAATTTGTAATATTAAAAAAAAACACGAAAAGCACTTAATCAATTTAAATAAGTATTGCACTGCGTTCTGCTGGTAAACTTTGTTTTTCAAATAAAATACGGCTCATTGGGAACTAAATTCATTTAGGCCAGTTGTGCCACTTTAGAAAAATTCCAATTATAGTTTGCATTTTCTCCCAAAAATATGCTTTATGCTATGAGATCTAATATCCTCGCATATTTGTTATCAAAGTGGCAACCTTTGAGCTTGGACACATGAGTCTAGTGCAGAAACACATACAAATTCATGACATAAGTCGGAGACCAGCGTGTTATTTTCTTGTTCTTCAAGCAGAGACCTACCTCAACCTGCAAATCTGCGATATACATTTTTGTTTATAAGCATGTGTCCATGGGAAGAAATACGAAGGAAAGCGTTTTTTCTTTTATAAAACCAATATCATGCAAACACCGAAGTGTGCAGTAGCAATGCTGCAAATGAGAAGAGGGCTACTGCGCCGGCGCTATATTCACGTGCTCAGAGCACAAAGAGATAACAAACAACAGATTTACCAAAAAATATGACGCTAGAACACCGGGTTATTTTCTTCCATAAGAAAACATGTATTGAACAGAGAGGTGCCTGTCTCTGTTCAATGCATGCTTTCTTATGGAAGAAAATAAGACGATGTTCTACCGTCATATTTTTTGGTAAAAGAAAAAAGAGGAGAGAACACAAATTTGTTCTATCCATCAACAAGTTTTATAAGACGTAATATTTGGGGTTACCTTGTATGTTGCTAAAGTTTTGTGTTTGTTTATGGAGTGAATTGAGGAGCCAGCATGTGTGTAGAATAAAACGGAAAGCAGAGTGGTAGTTGTTAAAAAAATGTTGGCAGCGAGTTCATGTGTATGATTAAGTTTGATTCATGTTGCCAGAAGTCTAAGATGTTTCGGATGTGAATTTCAAAAGGTAAGTCGGAAATAATCGACTTATATGGACGCTTCGCCACTGGTGCCTAAGGCACCCAACGAAGGACCTGGCACAATTGTCCTTTCCTCTACGATTTGAAGTCTTTTGTCAAGCCCTTTGATCTGGCCTATTAAGTTGCTAACTGCACCAGTTAGCTCAACAATGTTTTGGGAGATTTGATCCATCTTATTTTTTTAGTTAAAGTATTAAAAAAAAAACCTTACCGAAATTTATCCAGACACAGGGAACACAATGGTTATTTCTTTTTTTTTTTTTTAATTCACTTGACACACACACCTTTTTTTTCCAAATCTTACTTTTGCAGAGATTTTTCTTTTGCACAAATTTTTCTTTTACACAGATTTAATTTTTTTACAGGACTTTTTCCTTATCTCTAGATTTTTTTGGAGTTAGTGATTTTTGTTCTTTTTTATTTCTCACTCACAATATGAACATTTGTTTCAGTTTTTTTTTTGTTTTTTCGGAATTTTTCCTGGAAAAAGTAAAAAAAATTTTTATTTTTTTTTTCGCGTTGGGTATATCGCGTACAGGTCGCGAGGGGTTCAAAAAAGAGGAGATCTGGCATGGAAGTGTCGTGTTATCCCGTTTGGACTTTTAAGGAGTCCTACTAATGGCACGAACAACTTCACACCACATCCTTTAGCCATTTGGAATATCCGCATGTTCCCATGGTTATGCGAAAAGTTTATGCTCAAGCAAAGAATAGCAAACTATGTTCCCATGTTGATAGTTGCGTTCACTTCGAAGAATCGTACTAAGCTTGTCATTGATTCCTAGGCGAAAAGGATGCAGTTTGCCAGTCCCTGCTCGGGCGCCAGTAAACGGATCGCGAATCCGTTTTAATAAAAAAAACGCGAACACCAACCCCTGAGGGGTTGGCCCAACGGTTCGACTTACTAAGAGAATACAACGAGTTTACAACGAGTTGATTTAAATACGATTTATTAACCAGTATACGATTCGGGGGTTCCAACAGAACTAATTTACTTAAACCTAATTCCCTCGAATTACACCTAACGGCGTGCACTGCAGGTTGATGGTGATTCGCTTAGTCAGCGACCTTGATGGTGTTGGATGTTGGTGCGTTCACCTCCATGCGCTGTAATCTGATATCCACCAATTGGTGGGAACCCATAATGCGCCGTTATGCATAGTTTGCACATTATGATCGCGCGTGTCGGTGCGAGGTGTTAACTCTATGACTATTATGTTTACTATTGTTATTATTACTATTATATCATATTATTTATATATATATATATGTATAATTGTTTATATTTTTTTGTAATCTAAATGAGAATATAAATCTCTACTTGGTGAAATAAACAAATAAACATATAAACAGAAAAATAGATAGCAAAACAAGAATATGTTAAAATAATTTTTTGCAAACTAAAAAAATTATGTAAAAATTAGAAAAATCATTTTTTAATCAGCAAAAAAAAATTTGTTTTATTTTTCCAAGAGCAACTAAATAGCATAGACAGAATATGCCAAAAAAAATTGCAAAAAAAAATTAAGAAAAAAATAGAAAAAAACTTTTTTAATCAGCAAAAAAAATTTTTTGTTTTATTTTTCCTAGAGCAAAAAAATATTGTGAAAACACCCGGTCTCTGAACATTTCACGAAAAAATTGCTTCGCCAGCTTTAAGTGATTTTTTATAATTTTTGGAAGGAGCAGAAAACTGAATTTTTTTAGCAAAATTAGCAATTAAATTACACTAAAGTTTTTTCCGATCCGAGAAAGTCACTTCACCAGCTTGACAGAGGTAGAATAAACCACAAAAGTCTCGGTAAAAAAGCTCAAATAAGTTTTTTTTAAAAACGTATCGTATTCATTTCGGGCAAAATTATTGTCTGCCCATCATCAGTGAGCGCAAAATATACACTAAACAGAAAAAGAAAAAATATAAAAGACAACAAAGCAAAGTAACATTTAAGTTGATGTCAAGTTAGAACAAAGCCTGATACAAATACTTAGCAGACATTACAAAAGTTTAAGAAAAATACTGATAATCAACAATTCAATCATGTGAAGATCGTGCAAATAGTTAGCACTACGATATTATGAGAATAATACAAATGGTTAACAAACATAACAATATTGTGTCGTATTTGTAAATGAAATAAACAAACAAATGGACATTTTTGTATTATCTTTTATTATATTAAACAGCGTAGATTCAATCGGTCCTGGCTCTAAATTCATTTAATTTGAATATATGTTTCCGGAAATAAACAAAATCTTTAGGAGAAAAGATCAAAAAGACCTTCAGAGTATTAAACTCCAAAGGACGACAGAGAATAAAATCTAACTTCTGACAAAAGGAATAGATCCAGATGACGACATTTTGGATGATGACCACTTTATAATCGATGATGCTCAAGAGAAGATAGAGACTCTGGCCTGTGGGTGCTGTTTTCGAGCGAGTATATAAGGTGAATGAGCGCATTCGCCCGAATTACGACCTTGAGAACAGAGCCTTCGTCGGACACTTCTACCTTAGAGACGAGATCTTGCATTGGCGATCTGAGAATCCTGGTTTCACTAGGTTCAATGACGATCGCCTTGCAAAATAAGTCATCGCCGAGTTAAACGGGATCAACACCGTTTTCGTTTCTTAGATGGACCTCAAGGAAATCTTCACAAAATAAAGAATAAGAAATCAGCATACCCAATATTGTGCTGCGAAACCTTCCTTCGGAAGCGGTGGACATCAACACCAAGTTGTTTAACAATGCATAATATCCGGTGCGTTGGAAGACGGCAGTGGTTCATCCTCTCCCTAAAAAAGGAAAGGACGTCAATTAGTCTTCTTCCGAGTATCAGCAAGGTATTCGAGAAACTTCACATGGGCTGAAAACAAAAATATATTCCAAAAAATCAGTTCGGTTTTAAGACGGGCCATGCTACCATACATGCCGCGTCTAAACAAGTGTCAGATATTCAATGGAACGAAGCTAAGAAACAGTGTACGGGTGCATGTCTGGTTGATTTGGAGAAGGCATTCGATACCGTTTGGTTAGACGGTCTTCTCTATAAGTTGATCAGGTATGGCATGAGTAAACCACTGCTATATATTCTGAATGACGTGCTTCATGGTAGAACGTTTGTTGTCAAAAGTTGTGTCGCGATAACATTTACCGCTACAAAAAGTATCCTTCGGATCCTTTCACTTATCCCTACCTCTTCTTTGTTTTTTGTGGTTGAATAGTTCTGAGAGAGTTGGGGGCAACCAAGGTTCCTTCAGCCTATGGTTTACTTACTCAGCATTCTACAAAAACATCCAACGTAAGTTGCTTTGGCAAAATCGATCAAAGCTAGACCAGAAAAGGGACAGGTGGTCCCCAACGAACATTGATGAACGTGCAGTCGGGCGGTCCCACAAAAAACACAAAAACTCCCTAATGGAACCCTGCAAAACACCGAAGGCAACACAACAACACTCAATACAAACATCCACGGTAGATGATCAACTCCTACCCAACGTTTAACGTCACTTTGACAAAATTAGTATGGCCTTCTGCCCAACCTAAACTTACTATCAACTTTTAACTAAAATTTAATTCATATTGACATAAAAGAAGAATCACTTAGAGACGTGTTTCCGATTTCATTCTCTTTCCCTTTTCTAACGATCTGGACGAAGGTCTACGGAAAGTATGTCGAGCTTTCAAACTTAGCCTCTTCTGTTCTTCGTTCTCCGAGAAAATATCTTTTTGTTTTAGTTTGGGCCGGTTTGGGCTGGGGACTTTGCGCGAATGAAATAATTTTTCGGAGTAAATCTTTCTTTCTTTCTTTTGGTGAGCACATCACCTGAACGCAAAGGACCGCGAGTAGTTGATTCGTGACATCTCACTCGCACATCCTAGCCTAATGGCGGAATGCTGCAGTAAAAGTGAGACCGAACAACACCACGCTTAAAGGTCTGACGAGGATGGCCGCATGGCCGATGCCGGATGGAGGAGAAAAACCCGCCATCTTGATGGTCTCTTGATGCTGGTTGGTGAAAGAAGAAAGATCGAAAAGAAAGCGTCCGAGAAATTATAGCGATTCGAAGGGAGATTTGAAATTTCTCTTCTGATCTGGAGTTGGGAGATAAATTGCTAAGCCGATTGTGCGGAAAATTCCAGTTGGGAATTTTTAAGAAGAGATAAATTGATATTAGCACGGAGAGGATATTTTCTCGAGGAGCCCAAGAGATTGTGATAGAAGAGCTAAGTATTTTATTTTCAGTTTAATAATGATTTTTCACTTCGGAAAATCCTTCTTTTTCAATAATTTTTCGAGTAGTTTAGAGACGCCTTATTTGGGCAAAGACTTAGACCCGCTAGGCCTTCGTTGTTCTACCGTTTGTGTTCTTTCACGAGATTGCGGGGCTCACTACCGTTTTCCTTTATTTCTACTATTACTTCTTCTTTCGGAGACTTTCCTTAAGTAATTCTTCTTTGTGTTCAAACGACACACTAATCTGTTTTGCTATTTTACCTTTTTTAACTCTCTAAACCTTTCCTTATTTCGAGAATTGACCTCCTGTCAACCTCGGAAGAAATTCTGTACCTTTCTTTTATTTTGAAAAGATTCTGGTTTTTAATCCAGGTTTCGACCACGATTTTTACCCAGACACCCTATTAATACAATAAAATATATTTAAACTTCCCTTTGGGAATTCAAACATACCTTCTTTTTTTTATTTTCCGTCGTCAAGGTTTGGAAATTTATCCCTACAAAAATTTTCTGGCGCCCACAATTTTTAGGACACCCTGTCCTCCAAATTTATCAGTTCTATAAAATCCTTTATAATTCAATTAATCGTCCCCTTTTATTAATTCGTCTGACCTACCTCACCAAATTGACCTATCGAACACACCCAGCTGAGCTAACGCGAGTGGCAGCATACATTTGTTGCTGGATGCACCACTTTTTTTCTTGCCGGCACTTCTCATCTCATCTGTCATTTTACTTTCTTGCCGCACGCCAGCCGGCTGTGCATAATTTTAGATTAATTTTATTTGTTTTGTACGCGTTAAATTTAGGATGAATACGGGACATCCTTAATTTAACTTGTCTTATTAATAGTTAATTTAATTAATACCTGTGAAATAAGAAAGGAGTGTCGGAGAAAAAAAAGGTGCAACAAATTGGCGCCCAACGTGCGGCCTGTGTGAGAATCTTGTGGAAAACAATTGTGTTGTAAAAGTGTATCGTTCTGTGAATTTGTTATTTTTTTTCTTGAATTTTTACTGCTGTATTTTTTACCCCTATTTAGGTCCCTGCAATTTGCAACAACGAAAACTCATCAGAAATATAGTCATCATTCAAACAAGTGGTTTTTTTTGTGCTCCTGGAAAGTGAAGTTTGGTTAAGTATACATACATACAGTTGTATACTCCTAAGTAAGTTTTGTTTGCACTACCTTTGATTCTGTTTGCTTGTGCTATCATACATTCCTGAATTGATTAAACATATTTTGATTTATTATTTATATATATACATATATAAACTCACTATCATAGACGTACCTACCTTTTCGTTTTCATTTATTGGGTTCACATATCATTTACGAATAGTTCCATTTTCGCGTACATACATATTTACATACGTACCAACATACGTTTTAATTGCGCCGGTTACTTGGCCTTCGGTGTTGTTTTTTTTTCTCTTGTGCCTTACTTTGTATGTGCATTATTATTTGTGTTGATCAAAATCAGAACCCCTTATATCCGCTTTAAAAAAAAAATGACTTAGGTATGAGATTTTGTTGGTATCATTCAAACACAATCGAAGGACCCAAGTTTCAATCACAAATCTCATTTTATGCCATAGAAATCAGACCAAAAAAAGTGTAGTTAATTTCAAACCCCATTTTATCCACTACAGTTTTTGTTTCAAAATCCATTATATCCAAATTTTTTTTTTCGCATCAAAATCCATGCAAAATATATCTTTAATTATAAACTTGAAATTCAAAAACCCTTCTATATTATATTCACGAAGGAATATTGAAAAGAATGACTCTGTATTAAGTTTTCTTTACTTTTCTCTTATCAGAGCAGGCGTTGTGACCCATCCCTGTATGAGTAGTTTTTATGAGGGAAATTCATAGTTATTGTCATACCGGGAAATTCACCAAAACTGTATCACTGTTGTCCATTTAGGATATGAAAGTTGACCCTTATTCGACTGGAAATATTCTTGGATGGAGTTTTTTGGCCCACTGGTACCTGGCATTTAAAATTTAATGAATCTAAGAGATTCATTTTATCTAGCGACAATAGTGGGTTTGTTTAAGTCCGTGGTGAAAAATACTACTTATCCGACATAGGAGCTTCTAGATCGGTAAAAGAAGAAAACAAAAACAAATTTCAAGGATGGATCCATAAATAATAGGGGAGTGCAACTTAAAGAGGTAAAGCTAAGGGATGTGTTCAATTTCCTAACCAAGCACTATGGGGAAGATTGGAGGTCCATTAAAGAACTTAAATTTTATAAAAATATCGTGGAAGGCAGTGGTTTATGCATGTACTGGAAAATGATGATCCTTTATGTGAACATCAGCCAGTTTTTGAGAAATTCGTTTTTGATCAAATTTTTAGTTTCTAATTCTAACACGCAGTGCCTCTTACCTTCAGCTTTTTATATTCGCTTCCAAATTCACGTCTCTGCTCTTCGAATGTGGAACTGGAACGGGTGCGTATGATAAGCTCATTGAATTCTGACCTTGACAGCATTGTTACATGGGGTAATAATAGCCGAGTAGGATTCAATGCTTCAAAAACTCAATGCTGTCTCCTGTCGTTGAAGCTAAGCATTCCCCTATCGCCACTATCCATGAATGAATGGTACCTGCATCCAAGAAACCGGAAAGCTGCCTTCATGATCGACTTTTACAGAAGAGTACTGAATTGAATCTTATTGTTCATATGCCTATTGAAGACCAAACTGACATGAACGAGAAAGCAAAAACCATCTGCGCCGGTTTAGTTAACTCAACTCCGAACCAAGTCATTGAATCTGCGTATGGGACTTATAACCGTGACGCAAACAAATCAACAACAGTTGTTAAAATGAGATCCAGAGAGTCTGCTTGAACGTCATGAAGAACGCTTTCAAATTGAAGGGCACCAAGATAAGCATCCAAAAAGACTTACCATTTAACATCAGACAGCGTCGGAGCTAAAATAATTCCCATAATGAAGGAGCTCCGTCAAAAAAATGCATCCATAAAGATATCCCTGCGCGACGATACCCTGTACATTGCCAAGAAAGTCTTTACTTGGGATTTCAACCATGGATTGAGGTGTGGTGAAAATGATGGGCTTGAGACTCTTAAGTCTATATATGGTGATATATACATAAATAAAAATATTTTTCTTAATGAAAATAAAAATACAAATAAAACTGCTACAAATGAAAACTCAAATCACAAAACTTCAAATCTGACAGCCAGACAGTCAGACAAATCTGTCAACCGCACCAGTGATGCCAAATCAATTACCATGCCGGTAGATGAAAAATCTTTGGGTCAACACACAAGCTCGAAGAGGATTTTACACGATGCATGATGTCCCGCAGTCTACCAGAATCCTGTTAAAACCTTTATTAATAAAAAAATAAGAATTTTAAGCTACAATATATCAGGTCTAAAAAACAAAATGAATTATGTAACTTTTTTCAATTATGCTTAGAGTTTTGATATTTTTGTATTTTATGAAACTCATCTTTTAGAAAACAAAGAAATTAGATTTAAGAAAATTTTCTCCAATTATGAACTAATCTGGTCTCCAGCGATAAAAACTTCGCTTTTCGGAAGAGGAAGTGGTGGAACACTATACGGTTTTCGTGATAATATGGAAGAAATCTACGGTAACTTTATGAAAGCTGGTGAAATAAATATAATTAACCTAAAATCGAACATGTTTGATGTCATCTTGGTCCCTATCTACATAAATTGTAATAACTGGCAGCGTGATTTCGACAATCTGTGCGAATCACTTAATTCCTTAGATGTAACCGATATAATGCTTATTGGGGATTTTAACGGTCGAATTGGACTATCACAAAACAATTTCGCATCCGGACACAACAGCAGTTTCTTGGAACCATACCGAAAATCAAAGGACCCAATTTGTGATGCCAAAGGAGCAAAAATTCTCGAACTTGCTGATGAGTATGACATGCGTTTGTTAAATGGTAGCTGCAAAGGTGATTTGGAAGGTGAACTGACTTTTATAAGGGGAACATCATGTTCAACAATAGATTACTGCTTTATATCGGGAAACTGGTATAAACTTTTGGACAACTTTCAAGTCGGAACCGAAATATTTTCAGACCATATGCCCCTGGAAGTAACTATCAGCGTTACTGCCAACGGAAGCAATGAAAATACGAAGCCACTTAGTCTTCTGCCAAAACTTGTTTGGAATAACCGAATACTTGAAACATATCAAAGAAACATGAATGTTAACCTTACGAAACTGAACACGCAACACTATACATTTGATATTGAAACTTTAACAGAAATCATAAAAGAATCTATTCCGGAGCGCAAAGATCTAAAAGCCAACAAAACATATAAACAAAAATGGTTTGATTCGGACTGCTTAAAAGCAAGAGACAAATCATTTAAATGTTTGAAACTTTTGAGAAAGAATAACTCCAACATTTTCAAAATACTTTATCAAGATGCCAACAGTGAATACAAACGAATCTGTCACAGTAAAAAAGTAGCCCTTGAACAGCAAAATATCGCGCTGATAAACACCTCAAAGTCGTCTGCTCAGTTCTGGAAAGCTGTCAAATACATAAATGGATACACGTCAAACATCTCTATGTCTCTTAAAGCTTCGCAACTTAAGACTCACTTCAATGAGCTTCTCAACGCTCCACTAACATCGCCACTTTTTCACTACGCAGCTCCTATGATCATAGATGAAAAGCTAGACGCTGAGTTTAGTTTTGAAGACGTCAGAGAAGTGATAAACAACTCTAAATCAAACAAAGCACCAGGTATTGATCGCATCCCATTTGAATTTTATAAGAATTGCACAAACGAGTTTATAGCTTATCTTACAATAGAATATAATCGAATCTTTGATTCTACAAATGTATCTGATGCATTCAGAAAAGCGATCATTTTCCCACTCCATAAAAAAGGCAGCTACAAAGATCCGAAGAACTACAGAGGAATCACATTTTTGAACACTTCAGCCAAACTGTTTGCTGCTTTAATATACGAAAGACTATATGAATGGGTTCAAGAAAACAACATTCTTAAGGAATTTCAAGCTGGATTTAGGAATTTAGTTATTCTACAATCGACCAGATATTCTGCTTAACCAATATTGCTGAAAATTACAAGAGCAAGAAAAAAAAGATGTACGCTTTCTTTGTAGATTTCCGTGCAGCTTTCGATACAATTCCTCGTGAAGCACTCTTCTACAAGCTGTCCAAAATCGGAATATCAAGCAAAATTATTCAAATCCTGCGAGCTTTGTATGAGAATAATACTGCATATGTGTGGGATGGAGATTTAATATCAGAAGAATTCAAAACGTCAATGAGGGTTAAACAAGGCTGTATTTTAAGTGCACTACTTTTTATTCTATACATCAATGACATAACCGATGATGTCAAAGGTGGAATAAAGTTCGGCGATATAACAATCCCGGCTTTGATGTACGCGGATGATATTGTTTTCTTGTGTGACACTATCCAAGGTATGCAGTTAATGATAAACCGGCTTAGTGGGTATTGTAAATGTTGGAACCTCACTATAAATCTTGAAAAATCAAAAGTCATGATATTTAGAAACGCAGGAGGTCGCCACTCACGTTTGGAAAAATGGAAATTGGATGGTGAAGAAATTGAAGTTGTAACCAGATACAAATATTTAGGTATCCTGTTCTCGCATTCTTTAAGCTTAAAACCACACTTTAATGAAAAATTAGCTGATGCTAAAAGAGCCATCTGTGCAATTTGGGAACCCTGTTTCAAAAACAATTATGTGTCACTAAGTGCAAAACAAACTCTGTTCCATTCAACTGCAGCCTCGATAATGCTCTACGGAGCCCAGGTATGGGGTTACAAATGCTACGATGAGGTAGAAAAATTTCTCCGCTACTTTTTGAAGAGGATTTTCCGATTACCAAAAAATACCCCTAACTATATGCTTTACATTGAAACTGGAACTCCTTCCCTGCGCTTGTATACTCTCAAAATGCACTTCAATTATATCTTAAAATTATTTGAAATGAAGGAATCTAGAATACCAACCGTAATATTAAGAACCTTAATAAGAAAAAATGAAAACATTTGCGAGGAATGGCAGAAAATAGCGTCCGAATGTGGAATGAATCTGACAGTTCATGTGAATGAGCAGCATCATCTGTTAAGAGAAAAATTTAACTCTATTTTGGTGAAACTTGGCAGACTGACGTATGACCTATATGTCGAAGAAGCCGAATCGTCACTATTTAGGAACTATTACAGCAAACTCAACCATTTTCTAAATGAAAAAACGTATTTCCTCAACAGTTACTCAGCTGAAAAAATAAGTACTGTTTTCAAAATGAGAGGGGAACTTGTCCATTTAAACTTTGTGCCGCATCGACCAGACCTACCAATAATTTGTGACCTCTGCAACATGAAAAAGAGGGAAGATGTTTTTCATTTTCTTGGTGTTTGTCCAATTCTGAAAGAATATCGACTATCAATGTTTGGAAAACATGTTCTAGAAGAAGATGAAGCAATTAATATTTTGAACGGAGAGAAAGGATGGGATGTTCTATATAATTACGCAGTTGCAGCACTCCGCTATAGAAAACGTATAATGGAAGGAGATTTTTAATATAAGAACCTTAGTTTATATTTTGTCAACCCTGGTAGACGGCCATAGGCCAAATCCATTATGACTTAGACTAAATCATAATTGTTAAATATTTATTGAAATAAAAGTCAATTTAACTAACTAACTAACTGTCAGTACGTGGGATGTCTGTAAACGATGATCTTCGTTGGAACAACCACATATTTGAAGTCGAAAAAACGCTGCTAAATGCTAAGGTTTCTTGAGACGATGCACAAAGGTCTTCACCCCTTCTGATCTAGCTACAATTTATAGGGCCTTCATCTGCCTAAAACTGGAGTAAAGCTTCCATATCTGGTGCTCCACTAACATCTCTGCGCCCACTTGATAAGGTACAAAATAGAGCGTTAAAATTGATAGGTGATAGTTCAATAGTGGAATCGATTGATTCTCTTGGACATCGTCGAAATGTCACCTGTCCCTCTCTCTTTTAGCGCTTTTTTCACAAACAGTCCTCCTGTGAAATAGCCAGTTGCATTAATCCCCTGAAACAATTTAGCCGCAACACCCGCCTCGGAACACCCTAAGAATGCTAATCAGTATTGCCTTGAGCCCAACTTCTGCCGTACAGTCAAGTATAGAGATACATATTTTAGTCGCACCACCCGAATGTGGAATGCTTTACCTGGCCCTGTTTTTCCCCTGCATTACGATTCACAGGGAGCCAAGAGCAACGTGCATCGGTGTTTCCATTCAAATCCTCTCCTATTTTCCAAAATGCTCGCACTACTACTATAACATTATAATGGTAGTCATAACCCATCAATGTGCGCGGTAATTATAAAAAAAAATACATAAATTGTTGTACTTTTTACTTAAAATAAAAAAAAATAAAAATGAACTTTTGCCTTCTTAAAATTAAGTTTTTCAAGTTTTCAATTGCTACACTTTTTTATTTTAATCTGAAATCTAGAGGTAATTTTCAAAACCCGTTGTATCCATATTTCTTTTTAGTACCACTTAAAAACCAGAACCCACCGATCACTATTTCTATAATCAAACTGTGAGGAGTTCCAAAAAAGTGATAAAACAATGTCTCGTTTGGAAGATACAAGTTTTTCTCGATTTACTCGAAATCTCTGAAAGTGGATAAAATGGGTTTTGATTCTGATCCACACATTTGGTGTGTGAGCGAGATTCAGAATTCAGTGCTTCTCAAACTTTTTTCTGGGGTTGAATTTTTTTTTTAAAACAATTTTGTTGTGCAGTACATTTTGGTACTTTGTAATTTTTGAAGTCAGAGATTGTGTGAGAATTTGATTTCGTGAGTTGTGGTAGCCCTTTTTTTTGAAAAAGGGTGTTTCTTTTTTTGATTTGATATTTTTGAGTTAGCTTTTAGGATATTCATTTCATTTGAAGTAATTTTCTTGCTGGTTTTTATAAAGTGTGGTTGATATCTTTGTGGTTCTTTTAAAAACAGAGTGTTTGCTTTTTGGGTTGTGAGATTTTGTATTGGAAAGTTTTTTTTGAAGGTGATAAGTCGTGGTAAATAATAAAATAAATAGGGTGGCGCAACAGAGCGAGGAGCCCCTTAGCCTAGCGCTTTTCTCACAACCATGCCTTGTGAGGGAATGGAGGGGACCTACAATTTTATGCCGGTCCCGAACGGCTAATAGAGAAAGCGCTTTTCATGGCAATGAATACTAACGGAGGACTTGCCAATTCCTCACGAAAGGCGATACCCGTGGAAAAAACATTTTTGCCTCTGTTGGGATTCGAACTCGAACCTCTGGATTAACAGGCGGACATGCTATCCATCACACCACGAGTACCACGATAAGTCGTGGTGCTTTCTGAAAAAAAAACTTAATAGTTTCTGTGGGTTTTGTGAAATCGTGTTGAGGTTTTGAATTTTGATAGATTTTCAGAAGAAGAAGTTAGACTATTTTTTTTTCATTTGAAAGTGTGGGTTGTTGTTTTGGAAAATGAATATTGGTCGGTTGTCTCAAGATGAGCTTGCATATGAGATGCAAATTCGGGGGTTAGTACGGTTGAGGTTATGAGGAAAGCCCTCAGATCCTCAAGAGTACTTGAATCGCGGGGTTCGAAGGAAAATTCAAAGATTTATCCTTTTAGTTTTGAGGAAGATAGTGAGGCAGTGAAAGTGAAAATACGAGATATAAGGGTTTCATTGAAGGATCCCCCAAAAGATCCGAAATCTTCTGAATGTGTGAAGATCATAACAAAGATTGAATGGGCGTTAGGTCGTATTGGCAGGGCAATTTTTGAGAATGATGATGATGAAGAGGTTCAGAGTGAGTTGAAGAATGAGTTGTTGTTCTTGTTAGGAGTGCTTTTAGGTGATAGTGGGGACAGTGATTTGGAGGATGTATCCCCAAAGAAGAATGTTAAATCAGGAGTTTCAGGTGGCCGTTCGGTGAGCGTAAGCCCATTGCAAGTTGCCGGTTGTTCGAATGTGAGAAATTCAAGGGCAAGGGAACAGGGAACCGAAACTAATTCGGCTAGTGAAAGAATGGTTGCTATGCGTGTGAATGAGCAAAGAACTGTTGAAAGTGCGAGTGAATTGAGAATTAGGGAATTGGAGAGAGAGCTAGAGCGAGAACGAAGAGCGAGTGAAGAGAGAATGGCCAGAGAAAACAGAATTGAGCGAGAACATAGAGTGGATAGGGAAGATAGATTGGAAAGGGAGGATAGAATGGTGGGGACTCATTTCATAGCATGTACGAAAGGTATGAGAGAAGAGTGGAACGTGTGGGAAAGTGGAATGTGAAATTTACGGGAGAGTCGGATGGTTCGTCTGTTTTAGAACGGGTCGAAGAATTGCGTGTAGCGAACGATGTGTCTGAGGCACATTTGTTTAAGTCAGCCACGGAGTTGTTGAGTGGAAAAGCCCTCTTATGGTATAGGACCGTTAGGAGTGAGCTGAGGAACTGGCAGGAGCTAGTTTAGGAAATTATGGCGGAGTTCCTTCCTGCGAACTACGATGATCTTCTTTTGGAGGAGATTAATCGTAGATCCCAAGGGAAGGACGAAACCTTCGGCGCATACCTCACCGTGATGATAACGTTGTTTAGGAGGTTAGGTGAGCCGTTGTGTGAGAGTAGAATGCTTGGAATTTTGAAGAAGAATGTCGATCCATTCTTCCAGAAGCAAAATGCTAGCGCTAAGCCGACCACGGTGAAGGAGCTTGCGGTGCTTGGAAGAGAGATGGACACATTGAAGGTGAATGTGGATTCCTTTACCCCTCCCCCTCGTTGGAAAAATTTGTTGGAACCGGAGTGTGGTTATCAACCTAGTGCGGCAGGTCAACACCGAGTGGCGGTTGTTGAGTCGGTACCAGATAACCCATTCCGAAGGGTCGTTAGGTGTTTTAACTGCAATAGAGAAAGCCATTTTTCGAATGCGTGTTCGGTTGCTAAGAAATGTTTTGGTTGTGGTGCGTCGAATGTTTATCGTAGAGATTGCAAGAAATGTTCGGGCTAGGGAAATGGGCAACGGACTCTCGGGTCAGCAGGACGAGAGCTCCGTCGCAATTAGTTAGGTCGTCTGCTGACGATCAGCTGGTTGACAGGGTTGAGTTAGGGTTTACACTCGCGGCAAATGGTAGGGATAGTCGACCTTATTTGAAGGTCAACATTTTTAGCGTCAGGTTTTTAGGTCTTCTAGATTCTGGTGCTTCTCGCACAATAGTAGGTAGGGATGGGTGAAGAATTTTGAAGGGTTTAGGCTTAACATTAGGGAAATGTAGTATAGGTTCGGTTGCGCTAGCGGATGGGGCGGGTAAGAGTAGTTGGATCATTGTCGCTTCCAATGGAGGTGGAGGGCAAATCCATACTACTAAAATGTTTAGTTATACCAAACCCCCCACATTTATTGATCCTTGGCGCAGACTTTTGGGCGCTATCGGGAATAGTCCCGGATTTGAGATCAGGTGTGTGGAGTTTTTCAGAGCAGGAAGCAGTTGCATCTATAACAGATGTAGGGTCCATTAGGAAAAAATCAGATTTAGGTAGTGAGGATAGGGAAAAGTTAGATAGGTGTTTTCAACAGTTGTTTCAGGAAATGACTGAGGGGTTAGGTTTAGGTTAGGTGGAAGTGGCTGTCAGTCAATGAGTACATTGCCTAACACACTTAGGCCGCAAGGGCCCATTGTGATACCACAGAGATCAGCAAGTTAATCACCTACTGATCTCAGAAACCCGATGTATGATTAACGAGTTGATCACTTATTAATCTTCCATTACGGGACTAGCCGGTTATTCACCTGCTAGTCGAACCACGTGGAACTTTTAATGTATTTTGAAAGACTTTTAGGGTCTATGTAAGCTAGGTCGCTAGTATCATCGAAGAAGAATTCACCGAGATGAGTTTTCCTCCTATGAAGTAGTGCAGGGCATGAGCAAAGAAGGTGTTGAACGGTTTCTTCCTCCTCCTCGTCCATGCAGCTTCTGCAGAAATCATTGGAAAACACACCAAGTCTTTTGGCGTGTCTCCCTATTAGACAGTGTCCCGTAAGAACACCTATGGTAGAACCTAGATACAGACGGTTCAGGGCCACCAAACTCTTCGAGCGTTTTGAGTCAACACACGGCCAAACTTTTTTGGTTGCAAGGCAGTTGTTACTCTCAGTCCATCTAGTGTTTGTTATCCTTGAAGCGTCTTGTCTAAGTAGGAGTTTACATGTAGCGATAGGTACACCTATGTTGTTCCATTCTGAGCGTGGGGAAGTGGTCGTGCCCTTTTTGGCTAGTTCGTCTGCCATACAGTTGCCTGGTATGTCCCTGTGCCCTGGCACCCATGAAAGGTGAATGTTAAACTGATTTGACATCTCCCTCAGAGATATCTGACAATTTTGGACCGTGATGGATTTTGTAGAGACAGAGGCAAGAGATTTAAGGGCAGCTTGGCTGTCTGAGAAGATCCGAATATCCGTGGAGGATATGACGTTTTCTTTGAGCCAAGACAGCACCTCCTTAATCGCCAGAATTTCCGCTTGGAACACACTACAATGATCGGGTAGGCGGAAGAAAAGACTGAGATTCAGTTTTTCTGAGTAGATTCCACTTCCCACACCTTCGCTGGTTTTTGAACCATCGGTGTAGAAGTGTATTGCTTCATTTTCCAAAAGAGCGCCATTTTCCCAAGCTTCTCTTGAAGGTATGGTTACTTGGAAATTATTGTCAAACACCAACTTGGGGGTGGTGTAGTCGCATCGATTCGGTAAGAATCTAAAGTTATCTAGAATGGTAGTGTGGCCGATTTGATTATTGGTCCACTGTGATGTAGCTCTGAGTCGAGTAGCTGAGCTAGCTGCGACTTGTTTGCTGAAGATATCTAGGGGTGTGAGATCTAGTAGTACATTGAGGGCGTCCGATGGAGTTGTCCTCAGTGCACCACTAATACACAGACTAGCCGTTCTTTGAACTTTGGCCAGCTTGTTGTAGTTGATCATCTTGTCTAGTGCTGTCCACCAGACTATCACCCCGTATGTGAGTATCGGTCTAATTACCGATGTAAACAGCCAATGGGTGATTTGGGGGGAGAAACCCCATTTCCCGCCAATGGCTTTTTTACAGGAGAAGAGTGCAACGTTGGCTTTATTTACTCTTTCCTCAATATTGGTTTTCCAGGTCAGTTTTTTGTCAAAAATGAGACCTAGATATTTAGCCTGATTTGACAGTGTGAGAGTTACCCCTTTAATAGTTGGGGGTCTGAAGTCCGGAATTTTGTATTTCCTCGTAAAGAGAACTAATTCCGTTTTGTGTGGATTGATGTTCAGACCACACTCTGCAGCCCAATTGTTAAGCTTGTTAAGTGCTGTTTGTAGCAGCTCAGCTAGGGTTTGTGGGTGCTTGCCTGAAACGGCAATTGCTACATCATCGGCATAGGCTATTGTTTTGAAACCTTCGTCCTCTAGGTCGATTAACAATTTGTTAACGACCAGGTTCCACAGTAGGGGAGATAAAACTCCTCCCTGCGGGGTTCCTCTATTGGCCATTCTGCTTGTTTTGTAGTTCCCCAATTCGGAACTAATGATTCTGCTGCTGAGCATTGTATTTATCATGTTTTTGATGTGTTCCTCTATGAGCAGCCCATCAAGAGCATTAGTGATTGCTGAATTTTTAACATTATTAAATGCACCCTCTATGTCTAGGAATGCGACGAGAGAGTATTCTTTGTAGTGCAGGGATTTTTCAATGGTGCAAACCAGAGAGTGGAGTGCAGTTTCCACTGATTTACCTTTTGTATAGGCATGTTGCGCCGTTGAAATCAGACTAGGTTTAATTTCTTGTCTTAAGTGTATGTCAATCATTCTTTCCAGTGTTTTAAGGAGGAAGGATGATAGACTAATAGGTCTTAAATCTTTTGGATTTACATGGGAGCTTTTGCCGGCTTTAGGTATAAAGACGACCCTAGCTTCTCTCCAGGCCTTGGGAATATATGCATAGCTGATACATCTTTTCATGATCATCTCTAAGTTATAGATGATGATGTCTGAAACCTGTTGCAGCTCCGCAGGAATGATTCCATCAGGCCCCGGTGATTTATAAGGGTCAAAGCTGTTTATTGCCCATAACAGTATATCTCTAGAGATAAGACCTTTTCCTGATTGGTTTGCGAGTCGGGGCAAGTGCTCCTCGTCTGTTATTGTCAACGAGCTACCAGGGAAATGAGTATCCAGTAGCAGGTTTAATGTTTCTTCATATGAGTTGGTCCAGTTGCCGTTTTCATCTTTTATAGAACTTGGCATGTTTGGACTCGTTGATAGGATTTTCCTAAGTCTAGATGCCTCTGAGGAGTCTTCAATTTTATTGCAGAATTCTCTCCAAGAGGATCTTTTGCTTATTCTTAACCTCTTTTTGTAAATCCTAAGGGATTCCTTATAGAGATCCCAGTCTATGGGATTTCTGGAAGATTTGGCTCGATTGAAAAGCTTCGCACAACTTTTCTTGAGCGGTTCTAGCTCCTTGGTCCACCAGTGTGGTTTCTTCTTCCCTCTTACTATGGTAAGAGGACAGGAGTTACACAAGGCATGGTTAAGAGCACTAGTTAGATCGTCGACTTTGCTGTCAAGATCCTTGGGGTTTGAAGGGAAGCTATTGTCATTGTAGTTGTAACAATGTTTGAAGATTTCCCTGAATTTTACCCAATCAGTTTTCCTATAATTACGGAAGCCTATGGGTTTTGGTGTGTCATCTGTTAGACTAAATTGGATGTATCTATGATCAGAGAAGGAGTGATCCTTAGATACAGCCCAATTTTTAATCTTGTTATAGATTGATTGAGATACAAAGGTAACATCTAAAACCTCTTGTCTGTTTTTTGTGACAAAGGTTGGTTCGTTACCAATATTGCAGATAAGAAGGTTAGTACTTAGTATAAAATTAAAAAGAGACTCACCCCTTTCATTTACGTCCGTTTTCCCCCATACTACGTGATGTGCGTTGACGTCACTTCCTATTATAAGGTCCGCTTTGAGCTTTGTTGCGCTTTTTATTACGCGCTCGAGCATCTCTCCTGGTAGCGGCCCCGGTTGGTCATGGCCTAGATAAGCGGACGTGAGCCAGTAAGTCCCACTGTTGGTCTGCAGTTTTACTGTTGTGGTGTCGCAATTGCTGTAATTAGGTAGTAAAAATACGTTAAGTGTTTTCTTTGCCAGTATGCAGGATCTTGGTTCACCTTTGTCCGTCACATACAGCAGAGAATAATCTTTCGTCCTGAGTCCTTTTACCACGGATTTATTAATCCATGGTTCCTGGATCAGGACTATATCCTCGCCAGACTTGCTTAGTTGGAGAAGGAGTCCGGCTGAGGCTTTGATCGAGTGTTGGAGATTAATCTGGAGTATTTGCAGCATTGCTACAATCATCCAGCTTAATCTCCAACACTGTAGCATTAAGGTCCTCCATATCTGAGGCGGAGTCTAGCAACTCATCCTCAGAAAGGAGAACCCCAAGCATTTCATCGTCGGAGTCTAAGACTCCACCTTTGTTGTTGTCATCCTTATCGGACGATTTGTTGTCAGTTGCGTCTTGATCAGACACTATTATTGTAGTCTTTTCGACCAGTTTCGAGCAAGACAGCTGTTCCAAAGAATCAGAGCAACTTGCCGCGTCTGTCTCCATTATGGAAGATTCGACGCTCGCAGTGGACTCCTTGGCTTCGGATTCAGCCGCTTGCTTTGGAAGCTTTGCAGCGTCCTCATCTTTTTTGTATATTTTCAGCACTAGGCTATCAAAGCCATACTGAATAACACCCCCGCGTGCCGCCAGGGGTTCTAATGACTCCTTATTCAAGATGACAAGAGCCGACCGATAACGACCCACCGACTCTTTTTCAATAACCGGAACCGTCCAATCGTGAGTAGGCAGATCCGGGTTGCTGTATTTAATCAACTGGAGAACCATCTCCCGCGATTCGTGTAGGGCCGGTACCAAGGCACGAGCTCTCGGTCTGCTTGGGATATCCTCCCTTGCCACAACCTCTAGCTTAGCACCTGGCCAGATCTCACCTAAACCGCTGACAGCAAGTTTATATAGGTGAAGCGATCTCTGGTCTTGACAGGCGATCAGCTTGACGCGGTTTTGATGCCAGCCAGCGTCGCTAATTCTTGGGAGGGGTCCCGGATTCGCCTCGATAACAGGAATAAACCTGAAAGCGAGGTGAGCCTTGACGTCCGCTTACCTGTCGGCAGAGATGTTTCCATCCATATTGCTCCCGTCGAGGACCGCGACAACAATCTGTCCCTTTACCACGTCACCAAAGGATTGCCCCGGCACCAGTGTCGATGGAACGCTAACCCCGACTCTTGGCTTTTTTGGTTGAGGTTTTTCAACCTCAAACGACCTGTTTCGCTTCGACGTTGAGTCTTGGCTGGTCTCTTCTGCAATTTTACTTGCCCACTTCAATCTTTCAACCTCACCCGGGGTTCTCTCCACTGCGGGTTTACCACCCACCGTTTCAATTACCCTTCTGGCTTGGCGACGTATCTGAGCGGGCGTTTTTTTGGTCTGAGTCCCCCCCTTGGCCGAGCTGGAGTTGTTAATCACCTCTCCCGCTCCACCAGTTGGAGGATTCATGGTACTCGACGAGGGTACGTACCGACCCGCAGAGGTAGGGTTGCTATTCGCCTCCCCAACCCTGTCAGTCTGAACGGCCCTCCCCGTGTCCTTTGTTTTAAGGGCATTCAAGGTGGAGACGGAGTCGTTGATCACCCCTCCATTTCCCCTCTTTGTTAGTTTCACCTCGTCCTGTCTTGATGATGGCACCAAAGCAGGCGAATTGTTTTCAAAGCTAATATTGGGGACTTCATCCCCACTATTAGCAGTGGCGGTCCGTTTGCCCTCCGATTCACTGGTTAGAACTAGCTTTGCAGCATGCTCTTGACCAGTTTCCAGCGGGCTGTGCTGCTCGCCAGAGTCGGGATTCTTGGTTCCCACTGCACAGACCTGAACTGGCTTTGCAGCTGGTTCAGAGCCTGTGTGCGAACCTAGTATCCTACTGGTGGAAGGTTTGCTCGTTGGCTCACATTCCTGCTTCGACTTTTCAGCCAAATCGGAGAAAGTGTACAACTTACGTTGCCTCCCCCCAGTTTTCTTTTTTGTCTTTTTGTTCGTATTTTTGTCTGTTTGTTTGTTTGTTTGTTTGTTTGTTTTTAAAAATTCCATAGAAGGTCCCACGAGTATCTACGGAAGGAAAAGGTCAGCCCCGGCAGAGCCGTGTACCGGGGTAAGGCTAGTCTATTCTGGACCCTGCCAAGCATCCAGAAGAGCTCGTTATTGATTGGTTTATCCCCCAACCTTTAATTCTTCGGCACGGATTATAAATGCTCACACCACCACTGAAACTAGGAACCTCGTATCTATGGTGAGATTGGATTTCTAAGGATTGTGCTATTGAGAAGTCACAACCACCCAGCGATCCAACCTAACCTTGGCTGTCACCGTCTGACATTGTACAGACACTGATAAGTATATGTAGTGAACATTGCCCGCCCGGCACCCACTTGGAGGGTTCGATCGAGGATTTTGCCTGGCAAAAGACTGAGGGGTTAGGCTGTACCAAATTAGTTGAGCATAGGATTAGGACGACTGCAGAACCGATAAAGCAGCGTATTAGCCTGTGTCCCCCGCAATCCAAAAAAATATTGATAAAGAGCTTTAGGAGATGTTAGATGCTGGAGTTATCCAGAAATCTACGAGCCCTTGGGCATCTCCGATTTTGCTCGTCAAGAAAAAGGATGGAAGCTTTCGGTTTTACGTCGATTATAGGAAGCTTAACGCTTTAACAGATGGGGACGCTTATCCACTCCCGTTTATCTCAGCGATTTTGGATAAGATTATGAACGCTAAGTTTTTGTCATCTCTTGACATTAAGTCTGCTTACTGGCAGATACCCATGGAGGAGGAATCGCGCAAGTACACAGCCTTTACAGTGCCTGTCCGAGGTCTTTTTGAGTTTTTGAGGATGCCGTTTGGTCTCCATAACTCCCCGGCAACGTGGCAAAGGTTTATAGACGACGTTTTGGGTCCCGACCTGGAACCTTACGTCTTTGTGTACCTGGACGACATCATGATCGTCACCGATTCCTTCGACAAACATTTAGAAATATTGCATGAGGTTTTTAAAAGATTAGTAGGAGAAAGGTTAAAAGTAGGTAGGGGAAAATGTAACTTTTGTAGGCCTTCTTTGAAATTTTTGTGGTATGTTGTTGATAGGGACGGACTCCATGTGGACCCAGAAAAGGTCGAAAGCGTGTTGAAGATTCCGGCCCCTAAAAATATCAAAGAAGTTAGAAGTTTTATAGGGACTATTTCTTGGTACAAGAGGTTTGTTCCAAGTTTTGCAATTTTAGTTAGGCCTCTTACGGATCTTCTAAAGAAAAGTAAGAATTTTGATTGGACCCTAGAATGCGAGGAAAGTTTTAGGAAAGCCAAGGAGTGCTTGGTCACGGCACCGATTCTTACATGCCCGGATTTTTCCCGACCGTTTGTTGTACAAACAGGCGCGTCTGATTACGGGATCGGAGCCGTGCTTTCTCAATAGTTTGAGGAAGGAGAAAAGGCAGTCTGCTATATTAGTAGGTCTCTCAATAGAAGTGAGAGAAATTACTCAACAACTGAACAGGAATGCTTGGCCGTTTTGTGGGCAGTTGAGATGTTGCGACCATATATCGAAGGTGTTCGGTTCACGGTCGTAACGGATCATTACTCGCTCGTGTGGCTCAATAACTTTAAAGATCCGCAAGGTAGATTGGCTAAGTGGGCCATTCGCCTACAGCAATTCGACTCCAAGATCATTCACAGGACGGGGAAGGAACATGTTGTTCCAGACATGTTGTCGCGGGGAGTTCCAGTAGTGGCTGGTGTCTCAGATGCGGATAATGACCCTTGGGTGGAGAAAATGATCTTGTTAGTCGAAAAGCAACTGTTAGTTTATCCATCTTGGAGAGTAGAGAATAGGAGACTATATAAACATGTGAAAGCGAAACATGTTGTAATCTGTGAGAGTTGTGATTAATGGAAGTTAGTAGTAGGGAAAAAGGATAGGTTAGAGATTTTGAATCAGTGTCATGATAGTCCACTAGCGGGACACATGCGGGTTAGGAAAACTTATGCTAGGGTATTAGAAAAATATTATTGGCCAAAAATGAGGGTAGATATAACGCGTTACGTAAAAACTGTAAATTTTGCCAAACAGTGAAACCAATCAACGACAAGCCAGCTGGTCTTATGTCTGAAAGGGAAGGCACCTCCAAACCGTAAGAAATGGTATGTGTGGACTTGGTGGGTCCACTACCAAAATCATCGAGGGGTTACATGTATATTCTTACCGTGGTTGACTACTTTACGAAATTTCCCCTTTTGTTCTGTCTTCGTTCGGCAACTGCGAAAGCAGTGTGCAAAGAGTTGGAAGATAATGTCTTCCTACTCTTCGGCGTACCCAAGTGGATCGTATGTGACAACGGTCCCCAGTTCCGTAGCAAGGAACTGCAAGCGCTTACCGCAACCTATGGGTCACAACTTCGTATTACTGCGCACTACCACCCGCAAGCAAATCCCGCGGAACGCATTAACCAAATTGTTAAAACTACTCTTCGAGTCTATGTATCTGAGAATCTGTGCGATTAGGACATCCCAGCATGAGGTTTTAGGAGTTTCGCCATACTTTGCTAACTTTGGTAGGAACATGGTCACATGTTGTCGTGACATAGGATATAGGGATAGCGATAGGGACCACACAGGAGTGATAGATAGAGAGAAACAAGTAGTTAGGAAGCTACGGGAAGAGATAGCTAAGAAGATAGGCGCGGCTTCCAAAAATTCCTCGCAAACGTATAACCTTCGCAGGCGTGATGTACAATATCAGCCTGGCGATTTGGTTGGGCGAAGAAATTTCGCACTTTCAGATGCCGCAAACTATATTGCAGCTAAATTAGCTCCTAAATTCGTTGGGCCCTACCGCATATTGAAGCGGACGTCACCTTGGACGTATATCCTTATAGATGAGAATGGCTAAGATCGCGGAACTTGGCACGCAAAGGATTTAAAACCTTATTGCGATGTTTCTGAAGTCTAAAATCAAGACCCCCTATTAGAATATAAGTATCGTTACTTCCGTTATGTATTTTTTTTCTTGTAACTTTAATTCATCTATCTTTTTTAACTTTTTTGGTACTCTTAACTTTTTTTTAAACTTAACTTTTTCTTTTATAACTTTTGGTTTTAACTTTAACTTTAGTTTTTTTAATTTTCAAATTGCCAAATTGATGGAAAATCATTAGTGTTGTGTTGTCTTCCTATTCTTCGTTCCTTTAACCTAGTTTCACCTAAGGAAATGGTTTATATTTCTTTGAAATGTAAGCACATTTCCTGGGAGGTAAGGGTGGGATTTGTCGCAGTAAAATTTACCGCTACAAAAAGTATCCTTCGGATCCTTTCACGTATCCCTACCTCTTCTTTGTTTTTGGGTGTGGCTGCATAATTCTGAGAGAGTTAGGGGCAACCAAGGTTCCATCAGCCTATGGCTTACTAACTCAGCATTCTGCAAAAACATCCAACGTAAGTTGCTGTGGCAAAATCGGTCAAAGCTAGACCAGAAAAGGGACAGCCGGTCCCCAACGAACATTGATGAACGTGCAGACGGGCGGTCTCACGAAAACACAAAAACTCCCTAATGGAACCCTGCAAAACACCCAAGGCAACACAACAACACTCAATACAAACATCCACGGTAGATGATCAATTCCTACCCAACGTTTAATGTCACTTTTACAAAATTAGTATGGCCTTCTGCCCAACCTAAACTTACTATCAACTTTTAACTAAAATTTAATTCATATTGACATAAAAGAAGAATCACTTAGAGACGTGTTTCCGATTTCATTCTCTTTCCCTTTTCTAACGATCTGGACGAAGGTCTACGGAAAGTATGTCGAGCTTTCAAACTTAGCCTCTTCTGTTCTTCGTTCTCCAAGAAAATATCTTCTTTGTATTTTAGTTTGGGCCGGTTTGGGCTGGGGACTTTGCGCGAATGAAATAATTTTTCGGAGTAAATCTTTCTTTAGGGGTTGAACTCGTCCACTAGGCTACTGGTGAGCACATCACCTGAACGCAAAGGACCGCGGGTAGTTGATTCGTGACATCTCACTCGCACATCCTAGCCTAATGACGGAATGCTGCAGTAAAAGTGAGACCGAACAACACCACGCTTAAAGGTCTGACGAGGATGGCCGCATTGCCGATGCCGGATGGAGGAGAAAAACCCGCCATCTTGATGGTCTCTTGATGCTGGTTGGTGAAAGAAGAAAGATCGAAAAGAAAGCGTCCGAGAAATTATAGCGATTCGAAGGGAGATTTGAAATTTTTCTTCTGACTTGGAGTTGGGAGATAAATTGCTAAGCCGATTGTTCGGAAAATTCCAGTTGGGAATTTTTAAGAAGAGACAAATTGATATTAGCACGGAGAGGATATTTTCTCGAGGAGAACAAGAGATTGTGATAGAAGAGCTAAGTATTTTATTTTCAGTTTAATATTGATTTTTCGCTTTGGAAAATCCTTCTTTTTCAATAATTTTTCGAGTAGTTTAGAGACGCCTTATTTGGGCAAAGACTTAGACCCGCTAGGCCTTCGTTGTCCTACCGTTTGTGTTCTTTTCCGACTCGCGACCGTTTTCCTTTATTTCTAATATTACTTCTTCTTTCGGAAACTTTCCTTAAGTAATTCTTCTTTGTGTTCAAACGACACACCAATCTGTTTTGCTATTTTACCTTTTTTAACTCTCTAAACCTTTCCTTATTTCGAGAATTGACCTCCTGTCAACCTCGGAAGAAATTCTGTACCTTTCTTTAATTTTGAAAAGATTCTGATTTTTAATCCAGGTTTCGACCACGCTTTTTACCCAGACACCCTACTAATACAATAAAATATATTTAAACTTCCCTTTGGGAATTCAAACATACTTTCTTTTTTTTATTTTCCGTCGTCAAGGTTTGGAAATTTATCCCTACAAAAATTTTCTGGCGCCCACAATTTTTAGGACACCCTGTCCTCCAAATTTATCAGTTCTATAAAATCCATTATAATTCAATTAATCGTCCCCTTTTATTAATTCGTCTGACCTACCTCACCAAATTGACCTATCGAACACACCCAGCTGAGCTAACGCGAGTGGCAGCATACATTTGTTGCTGGATGCACCACTTTTTTTCTTGCCGGCACTTCTAATCTCATCTGTCATTTTACTTTCTTGCAGCACGCCAGCCGGCTGTGCATAGTTTTAGATTATTTTTATTTGCTTTGTACGCGGTATTCAAGTCCCGTATTCATCCAAAATTTTACTTGTCTTATTAATAGTTAATTTAATTAATACCTGTGAAATAAGAAAGGAGTGTCGGAGAAAAAAAAAGGTGCAACAGTTGCAATATAACTTCTACCAGAACCTTTAAAATACAGAACGGTCTGCAATAGGGAGCCATGAAATCGCCTACTTCGGTTAGCATTTTCCCCGGCGGTCTTATTGGTTCTTTTCACCATGCTATAGCGTACGCCGACGACCTATTTGGGTACAGGACAGGTCCAATAATCGAAAACAACAGAAGTCTTTTGCAAAGTGACTTCGATAAGATTCAGCAATATTGCGATGACTGGAAGTTGAAAATAAACGTCCAGAAATCGGAGACAATTGTGTTTAGAACCCATTTGCCTCGAGCCTCATACTAGATAGAACTGGTGAAAACTAGAAAGCTGGTGATCGTTGATCTGCATGGTCATTGGTCACCCACTGCCAAAAAAGTAGGAGTCAATTACTTCGGCATCTGGCTTGATCAGTATCTTTATTTTAATCAATATATGGATGCAGCTCTGGCCAAAGCTAGAGGAGCTCTTGCTCTGATAAGGCGACTGTTTCACAGCAGATATCTTGACAGCAAAGTGGAAGTGATCAAATCACTTCGTGATCAAATCACTTCGATGGCCCTCAAAAGGCCAATGATTGTCTATGGGTGCCCTGTGTGGTTCAACTTTACATCGTCTCAAATGGGAAAGACTGGGTAGTTTGAGAGAAAAAGTCTGCTGGTGCAGGCAATTAACTTCACGGGCACTACCTTCACATGGGAAATAACTTCACCTCCGATAATGGGGAAATAATTTCACTTTTTTGTGGTGAAGATATTTCGTACTGGAGGTGGGAAATAACCTCACTTTTTCGTGAGAACGAATTTCACTTTTATGTGAAGCTACATATTACATATGTATTGAAAAAAAATTATACATTTCGTTGTAGTGCAGATCTGTTTTTGGAAATATGTATATAACTAGCTAATCCGGCCACGCGTTGCTGTGGCCAACGTTTTTGTCATATGATAATGTTGTAAACTGTTTAAGGGGAACGGTAGGAGAGCATTAGACATGGGCACCACAATGCTTTTTTACAAAGATGCTATTTGCAAAAAAAACGTGGCGACCTTCATGACTGTTGATTTTCTACTACCGTTACCCCTCATTAAAATGTAATTATTATTTACGAACGAAGATTGAAACGTTAAAGCTGGTATAAAAATTTACTGGTTTGGGATTTGAAGGGGAAGGACTTTGAACACAATTGATCAACATTTTTGTACAGTTGATGTAAAGCGAGAATCAAAACAAAAGAATTAAATTTAAAATTTATTACTATTTTTATTCGAGTTTGTAACAAATGAGTACATTATCTACAATGTTTTTAGTAAATAGCATGAGACACTTAAACTTAAAAATGATGTAGGTAGGGCGGATAGTTTAAAAACTTCTAACAATAATGTTTATTACTTTGAATTATAAATACTTTTAATTTCAATTTAATTTAGCACTGCATAATATTTTTGGTTAACCTGTCTTTCGCTAACACAAATAGGTTCGACGGCGTTCTTACACGTGAACATGCAACATAAAGTTGCCCATGAGAAAAACATGGATTTTCCAAATCTAAACCACAAATGGACATTGTTTGGCTTTGAGGCGTATTTATAGTCATGGTAAAAGCTAAACGAATTAGAAACTGTAACCTTCTGAAGGGTATGTTAGAATCTGACGGTATCATTGGAATACGTGGCAACAGGACAACTTTTCCTTTAAACTTTCCAGTTAAAATGGTTGCTTCAAGAATATTTCTGGTAATCTTTTTAATGACCAAACGTGTACCGTTGCATAATTGAGGTGGATTCCAACTACGCAGGAGAATAATAGGTGAACCAATCCTTAATCGAAGATTATGTGGTGGCATTCCAGGTATATCTAGTGAGTTTAAAAATTCAATTGGAAAATTTACACTATCATTTTGATTAACAACAGTATCGATTGATTTCAAAGACATCAGATCGCCTGGTAACAACTGTTGTGTCTGGAAGTTAATTTCATCAACATCAACATTTTTAGCTCCCAAAATAGCCCGATGACTGATCCAGTTATGATTCAAGTAATTACTCTTTATGTCCGGAAAAATGCTCTGAATCAATTCATTTCTTTCCTGAAGAACAGTGCAGAAATTGTCTGGCAGTTTTTTGCATTGCGTATTTGGTTACAGTTCTATTTTACCTTTCCCAATATTTAATAATTGCTCGGAAAATATTTGTGCTGATGGATTATTTTGCAATCGTACGCGCATGTTTATGGTCAACCGAAGAGTATCAACACCTCGGCATAAGAATGATTGTTTTAACATGCAACTGGTAAGGTCTAGTGGAAATCACCAGACAAAAGTAAGAGAGCACCACCGTTAAGTCTATCATTGCCGTTTAAATCTTGCATAGTTCTATTCAATGCTTCGATTGAATATTTGTGATCCATTGTGCACTCATCCCAAATTATAATTGGACTCTTCGACAACACTGCAACTATTTCACTATTTTCTTTAATGTTACATATTGCATTTGGCTTACTATGAATGTCTAATCGCAGCTTGAATGTTGAATGTGCCGTTCTCCCACCATCTAGCAAAGTAGCCGCAATGCCTGACGATGCACTTGCCAATGCAACTTTCTGTTGTGATCGTATTTTGGCAAGAGACAACGATTTTAAAAATGTCTTGCCGGTTCCACCTGGTGAGTCCAAGAAAAAAAAAGTTGCTAAATTACCATGATCATATTGTTTTCTCCTTGCAAATCGATGTTGACCGACTTAGTGGCTGGGCGATCAGGTGATGACATACCATAATGATTGGCTGGTAGATTTTAAATTAAAATACATAAATCCTCGATCAACACTAACGCTTCATTCTCTGGCGTATAATCTATGTTATGGCATTGATCTGTTTGTCTAATTCGGTGCAATATTTCTTCTGTCATAAGATTTTTATATTTTCCCCACAAAGTGTGTGCTTGCGATGGATAACATGTCGTCAAAAGAATTGCAATCCACTGACGGATGGTTACACAATGGTTATCTTCTTCTAGCAATTGCAGTTCACGACATGCATCTGGGAAGGAATTGAATACTCGACCATTAACTGTTCGCAGAAATTCAAAAGACGTTGGTCCGGGAACATTCACCAATAACAAACGTAAGTAGAAACACTCACATTGCTTTGGATATAACGTGTAAAGTCGCCCCAATGTCTTTGCTTTGAATATACCTGTGACGGAAGGATGTGGTTTTCCCTTGTTATCGTGGTTCCCATTTTTCACCGGTTCCATATGAAATAACGTGGAACATCAGTTATCAATGTTTTTGTGAATTGGCTAAAAATATCAGACTTTTGACACGATGTAAAAAATTCAGTAAGTGTGGTTTTTGGAGCCTCAAGAGCTCTTTGGATAACATTTTCTTCAGTGAAGTATACAGTTGACCGTTTTCAAGATGTATTGCTAGATGCTGGACAGAAGGGTCTCTTTCGTGAATGGGAAAGCTAGAATATGCCAAATAGATTCGTTGCTGATGTCGCCTTCTGTTAGAATCGTTTGGAGCTTTTAAAAGCAGCTTTAATGAAACGTTTGGAAGTTAAACATAGCGCCATCTACTGAATCTTATTCAATCCAGTCAACATATGACGCGGCGGCATCTGTTAGAATCGTTTGGAGCTAGCAGATAAATAATTGTGACTGTTAAGTAATAGACAAATAATTTGCAATAAAATAATATTGCGATCATAAATTGAGATCTTAGCTATCCTATCTTTCAAGTAGGATCAAACTGCATACGGTGTACAAATTTGATTAAAATCGGCTAAGTAGTTTTGGAGTCCATCGCGGACAAACATCGTGACACGTAATTGATATATATTAAGATAATAACTGATGTTTAATGCTGGATTTACATGCATCTGCTACTACAGAACTACAGAAAAGTAAAGCTGGATGGATAAAGATTATAAAACACAAGTTAAAAAGAGAAACGAATACAATTAGGTATGGCTGCAGATGAAAAACTATAGGTGCAGATGAACATGTTCACCAGTACCTATAATTTTTCATCCGGATCCTTTAACTAAACCTCTGCACTTGGTCTCTTCTATCTCTATCGGACAAGTATGAATTTACATCTTGTGTCTATTTCCTTTTTTCATCAGCACTAGCAGATGCATGTAAGTCCAGCATAAGGCTACTAAGCTGCGAATATGCGTAGCTAAAAACGTCAATTAAAATAATAAACATATTTTCAAAAACAGATCTTTCACTGTATATTATTGCACTTATTTTATATATTAATTAAAAGATCTATTTTTGAAATATGTTAAGTAAAGTTATATGTATTTCAAAAACAAATTGTACGTTTTTGTGTATTTAACAAGTGTGTTTTATACAAGAAAATAATGAAAAATTCGCGCGAATTTGATGTTGCATCGGCGAAGTTGATGCGAAGACCCTGGTAGGCAGAAACGGCAGGCATCCGAAGACCCTGGTAAGCAGATCACAGGTAATAGCTCTGGGTTATCAGCAGGTATTAGTCTCTGCCTCAGGTGGCACAATACATAGTAAATTCAATAATTAATATGAACCTTACTCTAAACACCTTGATTAACCTTAGCCGCTGGTACTACGGCTGGCTTCGCTTACTGGTAGCTTACTTCTTACTATTGCTCGGATTATACTTATCGTATTCCTTTTACTTAGGAGAACTGCAACTTGTGGCCGGTGCCGGTGAACTGATTTTTCCTGCGCTGAGCCGCTCTGGTTATACCACCAGCTCACTGTGGTGCCGTGTGCAATTCCCATTTAATCTACCTGAATAGCCTATACCCCTATGTATTTCCTCCATATCACATTTACCTGAATAGACTACACTAATATGACAACTATGTTATTAACAATCAAACTCCACCGCATTGCATGGTCTGCACTACTTGTGCATGGTGAGTTGGATATTCTCTGGTGTCGTGTGTATTTCCACACAATGTGACTAGCCTACCTCATTATTCACCATCAAGCGACGTGCCAGCTTCTTGCCAGCATCACCCAATGTACTAATTGGCAGCCATCGTGCGACCGAACAACGAGCGACGGGCGCTGCATCGGACGAACAAAATATCAAACAAGTGTAACCCTACTCTGTGTAATTAACAGAGGAAAGCGGTCGCGCGATTTGGTAGCACGGTCGCACATGTTTGTTTCATGGTCGTTCAAGCTTTATAATTAAAGCTTTTCATAATCAAACTGAAGGGGAGTGCAACCGACACTACGAAAAGTAGTCTAGTTGCTTCAAATCAACCAGTTTGATTTTCGTTTCGTTGCTGTTAGCAAATAGCAAGCAAACTTGGAATTCGAATTCCATGTTGGAAGCAGCACTCAACGAAAAGGTCGCGCGATCTTATGAGCATCTTACAACTGGTATTAGGATACGCATTTTGGTAGCACTATAACAAGCAACGCAACCGACCGAAGTTTCTCGTTCGGTCGGGCGATGCAACTTCAATTAGGACATAGCCTTACACAAGCATGGTGAATTCCCAGTCTTGTGGTAGGATGCAAATTTCACTTACCATTAATTAGTGTGTGTCCCTGCTAAACTGATATTCAATGGTTAGCGTCTGAGATGGATGAATGCGTTTCTTCTTTGTATGCTCAAGATGGCGGTAGCTGGTTTACTGCGGGCTATAAATGAGAAGCATGTGACGAAGCTCAAAATGCTTCGTTACAATGTTAAAATCACCACTCAAAATCATTGGCAAATCATCAAATCTCTCCCCAATTTTATTGTGAAGGTATGCAGAAGCGGCTTCAGACTAAATAATTTAATTTTTATTTAAAAATGTCGTATTACATCTAAAGACGTTTTCGATGAAAAATAAACTATTATAACATGCTATCCATCTTCAGAGTGGCAACGACAAACACACAGATCGCCGATATCAAAAACATTAGTACTAAACATACTAGTGTACCTCGTATGCAAATCCATACGATTTGCGCAAAATGTGGCAGTTGTATCAAACAACTTTTTACACATAGCTATTCCTGTTGCTGGACGATCGTGCCTTCTGAAACTTGCAAACCAAATTGAAAACAGGAATATCATATATTTCTTCGCCACCCATGTGAGTTTCTGTTAAAATTAATACATTAATTTTTTTAACGATAGTGTCTATAGATCTTGTAACTGCGCTCCTAAAATTTGACAATAAAATGAAAAAAGGACAATGCATTAATTTTAGAAACGGAATTACTTAATATTTGATAAATGGATTTCAAGCTATTTTCATGCAACCGTTTCAATTCCATCGATAAATCATCGTGATGAGTTGTTGATTTCTTTTAATTGATGATCTTGATTTAATGATTCGATTTGTTGTAATGTTCGAAACATCGACCAGTGCTTCTCCTACTCTGCCATAGTGAAATTTCCAGCTTCACTCATCAATTAATAAAAATGAATTGTAACAACCAGATATTTATTTTAAGTACTTAATATTATTACTACTGTACTTATTGTACAATATTTTTACAGAGTCGAAAGATTCTTAATAAGCAGGCCTTCTGCCACATTATATTGACCTTTTGTTTAAAACATTTTACTTTCAATATAAAGCACTCTGCCAACCAATGTCATATAATAATTTTCTTCTTTTAGTAAATAAACAATAATATTATAACGTTTATAAAAACAACAGAGTTATTATTTTTTCCTCTCCTTTTGGAACATTCCTTTGAGACAGTGCCTATCGACGTGGTACTGCGGACTTCGGACCGCATACAGCGCCATAGAGACTGTAACAAAATGACTTTCCCACTGTACATTCCTTTGAAGTAGTGCCTATCGACGTGGTACTGCGGACTTCGGACCGCATACAGCGCCATAGAGACTAAAACAAAGTGATCTATAACTAATTAAAACTTGTATTCCTTTTCTTTAAGTGAGAACCCCCGAAAGATACAAACCCAAAGTAAAAAGAATCCCCTTGATATATCTCAACGCTACATTGACGCCCAACGAGTGGGACACTTAGAAAGGAATATTAATTTTTGAAAACGATTTAAATTAAAAACAAAAGTGCACAATTTACTGATGCCCAATTAAAGAAATTTATAAATGCTATGAAGGATACGACCAAAGGCAGTTTCAGCAACTGCACTGCTAGGTTTAAGGGAGAGAAAGATTCCCAGGCCGTAGAATCATTTATCACCACTATCCAGGTGTATAAAGACATAGTAGGAATCAGCGACTGTGACGCTATCCCTGCATTTCCCCTCCTTTTGGAAGATAGCGCTGTCACATGGTGGCAAGGAGTGAAAGCAGAAGCTGAGAGCTGGGAACACGTCATCTCATTGTTACGTAATGCCTACGCACCCGCTTAACCAGCGTACAGGTTGTACATGGAGATATTCGACAACAAACAAAAACCTTCGGAGACATCAGACGATTTCATTACAACAAAACGAGCTTTACTTGCTATGATCCCTGCACCAGCTCCAAAGGAACCAATGATGTTGGACATGATTTATGGTTTATTGAACATCCGCATACGAGAAGGAGTGCCGACAGACGCTTTTAAAACCTTCCAGGAATTGCTCAGTAAGAACAGGGAAGTTGAATCACCACTCCGCGAAAAGCAACCGCCAAAAAAATTATTGGAAATGGACAGAAAGAGATGTAACTTCTGCAAGTTTACAGGGCACATAGCTGCGGACTATCGAAAGAAACTAAAAAGCGAGGCTAAAAAGTCTGGTAAGGCAACCAATGAACCCGGAATACATTGCTACAAATGCAAAGCCCCTGGTTTCGTAAGGTCGAACTGTCCGAAATGCAAAGAACTTCCTAAAGGTCCATCAACAGTATCATTCAACTGTCTAAAGACCACACTGGGTAATGATCTTCCTACAATCAGTATTCAGTCGCACAGCGAACAAGGCATTGCCTATATTGATACGGCTGCAAGAATAAGCGTTGCAGGGAGGAAACTATTTCTACATCTTTTACGATGCGGAACAAAGTTCCGGGAAATAGAGGTTGACGTCACATTGGCCGATGGAGAAGCCCGTCCACAAGACGTCTTTATAGCGAATACCAGCATTCAATTTGGCAACCGGTTGCGACCGATTACGTTTATCGCCCTTCCGAGAGCTGAAGACAACCGCACTCTGATAGGAATAGATTTCCTAGAGGAAAATGGTGTTGTTCTAGACCTTGGTCAAAGGTACTGGTACTTTGCTGACCAACCTCAGAAAAAGTTTGACTTCTACGATACCACAAACACGAAAGTGCTAAAACCAAGACTTGTCACCAATGTACAGGTACTAAGACAAGCATATACACACCCAAGACCTCAGCTGGAAGCAAGCGCGGCGGAATGCACGCCACTTGTAGCTAGGTCACCAAGAACTCTTCAAGACATGAACGCTTTCTTGACATGGTTTGATGAGCGTAAGCCTATTTCGCCACTCTCTGCTACACCGGCAAAAGTCAATGATCTCAGCAGCCCATCACCACAAAAAAGAAAGAATATCAGTACTACGTCTGGAAACAACGAGTATTCACCGGGTTTCTTACAAAATTTTCGGAAACACATTAAGAAGTACTGATGTAACCCCGGAGAGAAGAAATGAAAACCTATTTCCAGCACTGGTCAGACAAGAGGAAGAAGTATATCTGGAACCCTGGTTTACGGAAATTTTGACTATGGATGTTGCGCTTAGAGACAACGAAGCACAAGAATTAAACGAGATGCAACGACAGCAGCTAAACTTCTTGCTATCACAAGAAACTGAGGTATTCGGAGAAATCCAAGAACCAACCCCATACGCCATCCACAAAATAGATACAGGTAAAAGTGAACCCATAGCCGTTCCACCGTATAGACTCTCTGCACCACGAAAGGAGCAATTAAAAGTGGAATTACAGAAAATGATTAAGCAAAAGATAATCGAAGAAAGCGAATCTCCATGGGCCGCACCAGTCGTATTGGTCCCTAAGAAAGACAATAGCATTCGTGTTTGCATCGATTATCGTAAGTTGAACAACATCACCATCCCGGATAGATATCCACTACCAAGGATCGACGACATGTTACATGCCACAAAGAAAACGCTATTTAAAAGTACGCTGGATCTACAATCCGGATACTACCAAATAAAGATAGATGAGAAAGACATGGAAAAGACTGCCTTTGTCACCCCTTTTGGAATGTTCGAATTTAAGCGAATGCCTTTTCCACAAGTTTAACCTTAAAGTTAACAGGGTAAAATCCAACTTTTGCTGTGCAGTCGTAAAGTATTTAGGACATCTCATAACTCATCGAGGTATAGAAGTTGACCCTGAAAAGGTGGCAGAAATAAGCAACCGACCAGGGGGTCAATTCCCGATCTGTAAAGCTGTGAAGTGAAAAAAAAAAATAGCATTTCAGTTTTCATACAGTTTTTTCATTTTATCACTTCACGAACCCACTCTAAGCGATTCCGGATCTAAAAAGTGCTAAAACGTTCTAAATGATAAATTCTGACAGTTTTCTTTCATTTTCTCTCTCATTTCAATTGGATTCCAATTGGATTTTTCATCGTTTGAGTTTTGCGGCCATTTTTCATAATTGAATTTTTCACCGACTCATACGGCAATGAAAAGAAATTTATCATATGAAAAAAAAATTACATTTGAGGTTGGATTTTCACTAATCGAGAATCGAATTTTCGGTGAAGCTGTGATAAATGTTTTCACTTCACAGCTTCACAGATCGGGAATTGACCCCCAGAGCCAAAGAATTCAAAGCAAGTCATATCATTTTTACAAAGCTGCTCATGGTATCGACGATTCATAACAAACTTTTCGGATATCGCCAAACCTATGAGTAAGTTAACGAAGAAGAATGCCGTATGGGACTGGAATGAAGATGCGAGAAACTCATTTAAAACTCTCAAGACTCTACTCACCACAGCACCCATACTACACCAGCCGAACGAAGGTGAACCATATCGCCTTAAAGCAGACGCCAGCAATTATGCTATTGGAGCAGTTCTGGTCCAGGGGGAGAAAGCAGACGAGCATCCAATTGAATACGCCTCGCGCCTTCTCACACCTGCCGAATGCAATTATTCAACTATCGAGCGAGAAGCCTTAGCCATAGTATGGGCCGTTAACAAATTTCGTGGCTATATAGAAGGGGGAGAAGTGATACTCATTACTGACCATCAACCTCTTAAATGGCTCCTAAGCTTAAAATCGCCGACGGGAAGACTTGCCCGATGGGCCTTGCAGTTACAACCGTATGACTTCAGGATCGAGTACACGCCAGGCAGAACCAACATCATAGCCGACATGCTTTCACGGCCTCCTTGTAATAATCCAGAGCACACTGAATCAGATTGCAAGATCTGCAGTTTTCAAGTTGATGTACCATCCAGAAGACCGGCAGAAATTCGCGAAGCACAGTTGCAAGATGATCAACTTAAAACCATCATCGATTCGTTCGAAAAGAATGATGAGAACCTAGCAAGATGGACAAATCGAGGATATCTGCTCAACGATGGTATCCTTTATAGATTTTCACCAGAAACTGATTCTGAAGACGCTCAGTTGGTAATACCACTTCAAGAACGAGATGCTATTCTCAAACACTACCACGATGAACCTACAGCTGGTCATTTCGGAATTGATCGCACCATTGCAAGAATAGTTTCGAGATACTTTTGGCCAGGCATGCGGAAGGATATTACCAAGCACGTATCACAGTGCACCGCGTGCCAACGATATAAGCCCAGCAACCTGAAACCCTCAGGACTTCTTCAAACGGTGTCTAGTCATCAGCGATTCGAGGTACTAGCAGTTGATCTATTCGGCCCACTACCAATGTCAACAGAAGGATTTCAATGGGTTCTCATTGCCGAAGACATAGCAACCAGGTGGATAGAAGTTTTCCCTCTTAAAGAAGCAACAGCCGTAAACTGTGGGCTAACACTTCTTAATGAAGTATTCCTCCGATATGGTATCCCCAGACGCCTGATAACAGACAATGGACCACAATTCATTTCCGCCCTGATGCAGCAGCTGACCGACTTTCTGGGAATACAACAAAGTCTCACACCAGTTTATCACCCAGAAGCAAATCCTGTGGAACGAAAGAATCGCGATATGAAGACACAAATTGCTATACTTGTTGGAACAAACCATAATACATGGGCCGAACAACTACCAAACATACGATTCGCCATGAACACAGCCAGATGCCAAAGTACCGGTTACACTCCTTCGTATTTGATGTTTGGAAGAGAACTCCGAATCATAGATGACGTCACAAACGATCTACGCCCTATCATTGAAGACGCAAACTTTTTACCACAAATTACTCCGCGACTTTTGAAACTTGCTGAAACGATGAAAACGCCCGAGAAGAAACCGAGAAGATCCAAGACCATAACAAGCAGTATGTTGACAAAAAACGTCGACCACAGCCGATCTTCAAGGTAGGTGATCAGGTATTAATAACTTCCCACTTTCTCAGCAAAGCCTTTAAAAACGTAACATCGAAATTCATGCCAAAGAGAGACGGTCCCTACATCATAATTAAGCGACTTGGAACATCTACCTACCAGGTCGCATCAAAAGATGACAACACTACGCCATTGGGAACATATCATGTATCCGCTATTACTAGATACAAAGGTACCACACCCGATGAACAACCAGTACAGCAACTAAGAAGACGTGGCCGACCAAAGAAGATCATCTATCCGGTCGCATCATCGGGACGATCTCTGCGTCCGAGGGGGAGATGTAACAACCAGATATTTATTTTAAGTACTTAATATTATTACTACTATTTTTTCATTCAAAATCAATTACATATTAAATTTTATTAACTTTTGTCAAAATAAAAAAACATAAAGTGGCAACACTTGTTTTGACTTAAAATGTCACTCACACTAAAGTTCACTCAACTATATTAAAGCTCACTCAAACATATGTAAAGCTCACTCAATTATATTAAAAGATTACTCAATGTATGTAAAAGCTCTAGTGCCACGAGTATTAAAGAAGCCACAACGTCAGTGTAAAATCACTTTAGTTTTGTACTCCAAGTGCGACGTGGTTCTTCAACAGCGCCCACCCAAGGTATAAAATTGTAGTCATGAAAGGCATATGGACTTGCCAACTGTTTGGTACGACGTTTAACACAAGCACCTATCAGCAGTCGGTACTCGGTAGGTACATGTGCCTATGCACTGTACTTATTGTACAATATTTTTACAGAGTCGAAAGATTCTAAATAGGCAGGCCTTCTGCCACATTATATTGACCTTTTGTATAAAACATTTTACTTTCAATATAAGGCACTCTGCCAGCCAATGTCATATAATAATTTTCTTCTTTTAGTAAATAAACAATAATATTATAACGTTTATAAAAACAACAGAGTTATTATTTTTTCCTCTCCTTTTGGAACATTCCTTTGAGACAGTGCCTATCGACGTGGTTCTGCGGACTTCGGACCGCATACAGCGCCATAGAGACTGTAACAAAATGACTTCCCCACTGTACATTCCTTTGAAGTAGTGCCTATCGATGTGGTACTGCGGACTTCGGACCGCATACAGCGCCATAGAGACTAAAACAAAGTGATCTATAACTAATTAAAACTTGTATTCCTTTTCTTTAAGTGAGAACCCCCGAAAGATACAAACCCAGAGTGAAAAGAATCCCCTTGATATATCTCAACGCTACAGAATTAAAAAAAAAGAAAAAATTTCTTGCCTATTAATCTCAGGGTCTCATGTTCGCATCCCAGCCATAGCAATCCAGTTTTAATTGCGATTATAGGTACTACAAGGCAAGTCTTGCAATCGTGCAGAAATTTTTTTGTAAGATTACAACTGAATATGACTTTACGATGATAGAGAATGCGAAAAAAGTGGGTCCTACAATTCTGTCTGTCTGTCTATCTGTCCGTAGGTATATGGATCTACAGCCTGAACCGCTAGACCGATTTTCTTTAAAACTTGCAGTTATGCTCTCTGGAGTAGCCTACAGAGGGGTTTTTGGAAATGGATCTCTTTACTAACTTACTTACTTAAAGTGGCGCTACAGTCCGGGTCGGACCAGGGCCTCAACCAACTTGCTTCTCCAGCCAGCTCGGTCCCTAGCTAGCTACCTCCAGCTTTGCACGCCAAGTTGGTTGAGGTCCTCTCCTACTTGCGTGCGCCACCTGAGTCGCTGTCTTCCTCTACTGCGCCGTCCCTCGGGATTGGATTCGAATATTTTCCGGGCTAGAGCGTTGTTGTCCATTCGCTCTACATGACCCAACCATCTAAGCATCTGGACCTTGACTCGTTTGACCAGATCAGTGTCGCTGTACAGCCCGTACAGTTCGTCGTTGAATCTTCTTCTCCACTCTCCATCTATGCAGACGGGACCAAAAATCAACCGAAGAATTTTTCTCTCGAAGCATCCTAAAGCGTTCTCGTCTACCTTTGACAAGGTCCATGTAATTGGGTCTCTAGGTCTGGAAATAACGGTACCTGCCATATAACCGATATGACAATACCTATTTTTCTCGAAAACGGCTCAAACGATTTAGATAAAATTTTAAGTGAGGTATTATTTTTGAATAATGGTTCTAATTATTTAAAAACTTTTTTTGGAAGAAGTCTGAAAACGGTACCCCCGATAGTAGTTTATTAAAAATAAAAAGCCGGTTTTCTAAAAAACGGCCCTAACGATTTCGATTAAATTTTTAGGGTTTATATGTATAAGCAATTGCAGAAAAATGGCCTTTCTAGATTTTGAAACTTAAGGAATATTTAATTTAATTTTTTTCAATATTTTGCGTGATTTAATTCAATTTTCGTAATTAATGTGTAGTTGGCAACCCTGTACCACCAAATATATTCAGAACGAGTGCTACAGCCATTTACTCAGTCTTAAGATTTTGGTGTTTCACTTAGCAAACCATCGCAAGTTTGTGCGACCCAGTCGTGACCATTTTTTATTTTTGCCAATTTCATATTTTCTTTTTATATGAGGCATTTGTCTAGCATACACAAAATAATGAAATTTATTTTAAAGATTTTAAATGAAATGCCGCTGAGCTATAGAAATTTAAAAATATTAAATCACAGTTTCCGATTTTCATTTCACACCTCTTGATCAAACACTTAAAACTAATATTAAGGACTCAAACTTTCAGGGATTTTTATTTAGTACTAGCTGACCCGCCCGGCGTAACTCAGGCCCTACTTTTATCAAATTGAAAGTTAAGTGAAGCAGTCTCCAAGCTTTCATTCTAGTGACAGAGTGGGGATGAATATAGTCTATAAAACTCAGGGGCAATTAAGCACTCTAACGATGACAGAGTTCTTGGAATAGGTCAAGTATTTTTCAAGTTCTCGGATGTGTTCCAGCTTCCATTCCATTTCCGTATGGGGATGAAATTTTGTCTATGTAACATCTGAATAACACCGTATTGAAATCGGTACAGTGGTTTTAAAATTCGTTCCCGATCTTGTAGAAAAATGGTGAGGAAATATAGCCTATATTATTATTATTATTAGCCGCGTTTTATTATCACAATGATCCAATCCGGATCAGATCTTGATAATAAAACAGCTTTAGATCATCATATTTCCAGTTGGAAGCTGTGAGAGACTCGCTCTCTCAACTGACATTTCAAAACAGTTGCAGAGTTGCCCTACGAACTTTTTTTCCAATGGTTAATTTTTTGTTCTTTTTTTTAGGGAAAAATGATATTCATCCACTTTGTCAAATATATATTTTTTTGCACAAATTCTTATTAATTTCACGAATATATGTTTTGTTTTGTAAAACTTTTTCATTATGTCATGTATTATACAAAAATGAATAAATGTGAAGTTTCTCGGTATCTATCTAAAATATTTTTCATTTCACACAGATAAAAATGTTCATGTGGCAATACTGTTGTTATTGGAAATATTGGAAATGATACCAACGTTTCAATGGAAAGTCTCCTCTTGTGTGAAATAGAAGAACTAATTTTTAGATCACAAAAATAGATCCAACTAAAAAGCAGGATTTCGCTTTGTTGTTGTAACGCTAATAAACCCATGATCTGATCCGGATCAGATCAATAATAAAACGCGGCTATTATTATTATTATAGATTCTTTATTATGATAAAATCTCGAAAAAATTACATAAAAAAATACAAAGAACATTAGCATGACAAAAAAATATTTGCCGTCTGCCTGAAATTTGACTTTAATGAGGTTCAATTAAAAGAAAGTAAAAGTTTTGTTTAAAAATACATAAGTATACAATAAAAGTAAAACAATTGAACATATGTATAAAAACATATTAACATTGCATATAAAAAATATATTAAATTGTTTCTATTTTATTCGATGAAACTGTTTCGGTAACCCAAGGCATGAATAATAAAACTATAAGGAATATTCCAACTACACTGACCATTTAAAATATCTTTGACTTCCTCACGAGTTAGAAAGCTCTCTTCAAAGTAAAGCCTTCGCCCTTCTTGTAAAATTGGGCAATTGGCTAAGAAGTGATTAATATCTTCGGTTTCGTTACGGTTGCAGAGGTTACACAATGAATTATTGTTTCTGTGAGGTTTGTAATTTAAATTTAACATTTCAGTTCTTGCCTTAAACAGTGTTGTTGCAGTGCAAGCTGCCCATGGTTTTGGTGTGTAAGCTGCCCATTAAATTCTGACAGGATTTAACGAATTGAATTATTTTCGCTGTGACATTTATCATGCTTTCTTTATTCATTTTCATACATTTGCCATTCATATCTTAAATCATTTCACTTTAAAGTTCTTTTTACTTGAACCCTTGGAGCAAACGGGTGGGGCCTTATTGCACAAATGTAAGAATTTATTACATTTTTTATATTTTAATTTGTGAACTAATATCAAATTTAATAAAGATTTTAGTGCTGATTTCAACTGAAAATACGTGTTTTATTACTCCCGGCCCGACCGCTCAACAAGTGTACTTATTTGATTCACGGAAAATTTGCTATCGAAATAATTGTTTACGAAAAGAGCGTGATTGAACTCTTTATACATTAAAACGGGTGGAGGTAGTTTGGGCCCTATTCAAGAATTTGAGCTAAATTGAATCATCTACCTTTGCAATGCATTCGTAGAATCTATCCTGCCAATTTATGGAGGGGATATCATTTAGCTTAAGTTCAAAACAGTGTGTATCAGAGCTAACTCATTCCATTCCTTGAACGGAGACAGTTGCCTTTGAAACGCGACATCCATTACTTGCCTTTGGAGGTTTTCGCTCGATCTTCGCATGACTTTTACTATGTAGTCAGCGCTGGACTTAAGGTTTCTCAAAAAGATTGGTGGAAGACCTGATTCAACGTGTATAGCATACGTGGGAGTAGAGATTGGAAGTTTAAAAATTCTCTTGAAGAAGAAACGTTGTAAGACTTCAAATTCTACAAGATTCTGGTAACCAAACACTTGGCTGGCGTAGCATAAGCAAGAGTTTATAGTGGCTTCAAAAACTTTATATTTAGCTGAGATGCCTATGGACTTATTGCAGAATATTCTATTCCACATAATATTTATTGCTACTTTGCCGATACACATTTATACTTAGCATGAGGGCGGAAATCTAAGTTGCTTGGGACAAAACACCTAAATATTTGTATTGTGAAACAACTTCAATAGGTTCACGTTCTAATCTCCAAATCTCCGGATGACTTCTTCTTCGCGGACCGTATTCAAAGATCATTATTTTTGATTTAGAGGTGTTTATTTCCAGGTTCCGTCGCAAAATCTTTTCACTTTATTGATTTGTAGCTGTAAAGTTGTAGGGTTATCCGAAAGAATAACCAAGTCATCCGCATAGAGAAGTACTTTGATAAGTACTCCACCAAACCTGACGCCACCAGGCAATTCATTGGAAACATCATCTGTGGAGAGAGCAAACATTAATGGGCTTAAAGGGCAACCTTGTGGAACACCCGCAATAGTGCTAAAGAAGGTAGACAGTGAACTACCATTGGAGACAGCAGCGTAAGTATTGGAGAGGAGTAACTTATATAATCTTAAAAACTTTGTCGAAATGCCTTTATTTGACAGTTTAAATATCAGTGAATGTCTATTGACTGTATCAAACGCCGCTTTTAAATCAATGAAACAGGCATAGAGTTTCTGTTTATTGTCGATAAATTCTTTTGCGACGCTGGTGAGCACAAAAATTTGATCGACCGTCGAAAGTCCAGCGCGGAAACCACCTTGAAAAATGCAAAAGCTTATTTTCATCCACCCACCTCATCAGTCTACCATAAAGAATTTGAGTGAATATTTTTCTCAGACAGGGTAGTATCGAAATGGCCCTATAGTTTGAACGTATTTTGGGGTCTCCTTTTTTGAAAATTGGACAGATCTGCGAATTTAAGAATGACTGTGGTATTTCTTCTTCTTCTTCAATCAGCTTGTTAAAGAACATAAGGAGTAGATTTTGAAAGGACGACGAAGAATATTTATAGAATTCAGTTGGAATCCCATCGAGACCAGCAGCTTTATTGTTTTTCATGTTTTTAAGCGTTGTTTTCAATTCGTTTAATGACATAGGGTCATCAAGGTCTGCCACTGAAATGGAAGGTAGAGCATATTGGAGTACTTGTTGATTTGTAGAGGGGTTAAAGAGTTTTTTGAAATGGCTTGCGAGTAGATCCTCACTAATATGAGACGCTGGCGCTGTTAGCCTATATTACTCATGGACAATGGAGCACTCTAACAGTGAAGGAATTTTTGGAATCGGTTCAGAACCTTCCGAGTCTCCGTCCCGTTTTCGTGAGAATATGGTGATTAAGTGTTGTTTAAACTATTTTGGTATTACGTCGTATTCTATTGTATATAGCGGTAACAATTTGATATCGTTCCAGTGGTTTTTGAACTCTCGTTCCCATTCCCGTTCCTGTGGGAATTTGGAAATGAAATATAGTCCATGGTTGGTGGGGGTTTTTAAAATACCAGCTGGGGCACTCAGACCTAAATACCTATCCATGGTACTTAGGGGCAATGAAGGATCGGAATCGGTTCAGCACTTTCCAAGTTCCCGCCCCGTTTTCGTAGGAATATGGAGATAATGTATTGTTTAAACTATTTTGGTATTACGTCGTATTGTATACAGCGGCAAAAATTTGATATCGTTCCAGTGGTTTTTGAATTCCAGTTCCCATTCCCGTTCCTGTGGGAATTTGGAAATGAAATATAGTCGATGGTACTCAGGGGGCAGGGGCAATGAACCAACGGTGAAAGAATTTTTGGAACCAATTGTAGTATTTTTCAAGCTCCCAGTTATGTTTCCTTCCGTTCCTGAGGGAATATGGAAAAGAAATTTAGCCTATGTTATTTCTCAGGTTCAAGACCACTTTGTAACGGAACCTTTACTGGTTGTTCAATGACCCTTAACATCTTTCTTATCTCCCCAAAAGGGAGGTGCCATTCACCGTTTTCGAAATTACTTTTCGCATACTCAAAGCACAAATGTCAAGTGTCACCGAAATCCTTCACTCCTTCTTATCCCCAGGGCAACTCACCGTCTTACAGGTTACGATCAGCCGTGGGATCTCTTACAGATGAGCAACTCAACCAAAAACCTCAAAAACATTCCTATACCATAGAACTATTCTTTAGTGTAACGATTATTTATATATATAAATATAGTTTTTTTTCACGTAAACTGAATGCGGTAGCTTAAAGCTCATTTATTCGCAGTAGGTATACTATTCTGCTTTATTCAAACTTCAAAAAAAAAAAAAAAAAATTTCAAGCCTCTATACCGTTGCCTACTTTTAGGTAAACGAGTACTTCCGAGAAATAAAATTGGCGGCGAATTCGATAATAAACACTTTCAAAATTAAATATATAAGTAACTCCAAAATTTCACTTACCCCGAGCTTTTGATAAGGTTATAAATTACTTGCAATTAGTTGTTGTTCTTGTTATCACTTTTCATAAGATGTGACTGCGACGATCCATTGAGGAGGTGCACCGTTTCAATTGAGATGGCGTCGAGTGTCAGCTCTTTATTATCAGCTTTCGTTTGTCTACCTGTTAGGATAAGATTAAATTTTAAGTGTGTTCATCAATCGAATTAGCTTCACATAGTCCAGTCCCTTTAGATGTTATTTCAAAATTTACAAATTATCAAATTTTTTTTTTTTCTCTCCGTTTCTAAGTATTATGAACTAGCTCTTTTACTTTAACTATTAGTTTACTTTAGGGTTAATATTTGCTCTTTTTTCTTTAATAATCTCTTTAATTATATTATACTTACATTATGAAATAGATAGATAGATAGATAGATAATGTTTATTTCTTATAAATTTTTTACAATTGCTTAACAAGATTCATTATAGTTATATAAAAATATAAGAAATTATTGGGACATTCTGTATTTTTTATACTAAGTATTAAAAACAGTGTTGAATGCCACTTAAATGGCTTAAAAGATATAAAAATAAGCTTTGGGTGGGGTGACATTATTAAGACAAATTCCATTCAAAAGCAAAGAAAGTAAAGAATTAAGTTTACATTTCAAATATTTCAAAAAAAATTCAAAAATACAAATTTGCATCAAAAATTATATATAATTTCATCCAAAATTTAACAAAGATTATATAAAGCAAGAGCGATTCACCTACAGAATCTTAAAAAATACAATCATTACGATTACAATTGATATCAAGCCAGAATATCAGAAAGAAGAGATTCAACATTGCTACATTCCAAATCAAAAAGCCAATTTTTTACCAGTTTTAAATACATTCCAGGTGTTGTAATAGATCTGATTGATATAGGAAGCTTATTAAATAAACGAGCTGCTGAAACTGAATAAAAATTACGAAATGCAGTCGTACGAAAGTTTGGAACAGATACCATATGAGAAAAATTCCCACGTAAATTATAAAGAGAATTAAGGCGATGATTGCGATTGCCAGACATAAAAAAGAAAGTTTTCAACACCTTAAAGCAGTATAAATGTCGAACAGGATGAATTTTAAGGGAACAGAACAATGGTAAACTCGGGTGTCTTTTTGATTTTCGGCATATTTTGCGTACAACATATTTCTGCAAAATTAAAAGTGGTTGAATTTTATTAAGATAAACACCACCCCAACAAACTATTCCATATTGTAGCTTTGAATGTATAATTCCGTAATAAATTGTTTTTAAAAGTTTTGTCAAGCAAATATTGCGCAAGTAGAAGAAATACCTTAATGCACAGTGAATATATTTTCTCAGCGCTTCAGTGTGATTCGAAAAACTCATTTTATAATCAATCGTTAGACCTAAATATTTAAATTCTTTCACATTCTCAATAGGAAAACAATTTTTACTGCAACTTAAGCTGTCAATAAATGAGTGAGAGGACGTACAATAGCAGTTAGTAAGTTTGAATTTTTGACACTCAGGTGCGTGATAAAAGAGATTCGCTTCAAAATTATGGTGGGCTGACAAGCTGAAAAACATAGCTTTAGTTTTAGAGCTTATAACCAAGCAGTGTTCAGAAAACCAGTTTCTTAGTAAATTGAGATCCCAATTCATATCAGATACTAAATCCAAGGGACTGTTCAAACCATAAGCAAATCCTTTATCATCCGCAAAAGCAGTTGGTTTTCCTTTGAAATTGAGTGCAAGTAGTGAATTAATGTAAACTAGGAACAAAATAGGTCCCAAAACAGAGCCTTGCGGCACACCCAAATTTAAGAACTTAATTTCACTTTTAATTTCATCAAACTTAACTCTTTGAGATCTATTTTTTAGGTATGACCCAAACCAATCTAATATAAAACCTCGAAATCCAGCTTTTTCTAATTTTCGAATCAAAATTTTATGATTGACCATGTCAAATGCTTTGGTAATGTCAATAAATAAACCAGCAGAACATTTTTTGCCATCAAGGTTAGACATTATTTCAGCACAGAACTGCAACAGCGCATCTTCAGTGGATCTACCTTGCTGGAATCCAAACTGATTTAAGTTGAAGAATTGGGTTCTATTTAAAAAACTTACTACCCTATCTTTTATTAGTTTTTTGAATATTTTACTAATAGCTGGGAGAAGAGATATTGGCCTATAATTACTTACTTCAAAAGAAGAACCTTTCTTAAACAGTGGCACAATGTCTGCACATTTAAGAGCTTCTGGGAAGACACCATCAAAAATACATCGATTAAAAATATCAGCCAAAACATTCACCAGGAAACAAGCAAGTTTTTTTAAAAGGACATTGGAAATCCCATCAGCACCACACGAGTTTGAATTGTTTAACGAACCAATAACTTTTAATACCTCCAGAGGTGTTATGGGCTTATATACAAAACTATATCTTTCTATAAAATATCGTAGGCATTTGAAGCATCGGAACACGAATAAACATCTTCCCAAAACTCATAAAAAAGATTGTTTTTAAGTTTGTGGAAATTTATTTTGCGCACTTTATCAGCCGGTTTAGGATTTTCACTATTGCTTTTCTTATTATTTACAATGAGACCTGTCAAACAGTGATCAGTGATCATGAAATCCAAAACAAACTTCTCACTATTTTCTAACGAAACATTTTTGAAACGACCATAGATGTGATCTAAGCATGTACCTGAAACCATCCTAGTAGGTTCATTAATAAAACATGCTAAACCATTCGCTGCTAGCAAAGCCAAGTAACTAGAAACAGTTTCACTATTTTCTAAAATATTTAAACTGAAATCTCCAACAATTACTAAATTTTTTGATTTTTCATTTTCTAAAAGATTTGCGATTTCTTGCATGTATGCTGAAACATTAAACATATGCAATCTATACACGCACAGAAAAACATAAGCTTCATTGTTAATTTCTATTGAGATCTTTAAAATATCAGCACTCAAAAAATCAACCAAAACTACATCGAAGATCTTGTATTCTTCTTTAATAAAGCAACCAACGCCTCCTGCAGCGTAATTTTCATTCGTTTTAGCAATAAAATTAAACCCGGGCAAAGAGTAATCGCTTTTTTCGAAATCATAAATCCAGATTTCAGACACAAAAACAATATCTGGAACGCATGTAAATGAAGCGAGATGAGTGACTAGAGATGAAAAGTTTTCTCTTAAGCTTCTAATATTCTGGTGGACAATCAAAAATTTGCCATCGCAGTAGGAATTATTTCTAAACAAGTTATCACAGCTGGTACTACAAAGATCAAGGGTTGAAAAGTCATCTATATAATTATTTTCATTATTCATTTTAAAATTATAAAGAAGGTTAGAAAAAAGTGCACTAAATAAGTGCAAGATCATTAAACGATCTTATCGAAATGACTTTACCACCCTCAACCTTTCTTACAAGAATTTTGTTATCTTTGAACCACACAAACTTAACATTTTTGTTAACTTGAGCTTGTTTTGCTTTATAATAAAGAGCTCTAGAATAATTGGTTAGAGATTCATTAATATAAATACCGGTTCCTTCGCTGCCTCTGCTTCTCCCGTTGTTGTTGCTGCAAGTGTCAACGGCACCATCAATTCCAGTCACATGTGTGTTTAGATTATTTTTATTTGACCTCTTTGCGCTCATTATTCTTTGTTTCATAGAAACATCGGAAAACTTCATGCAGATTATGCTTTTTGATTTAGCAGACGCAGACGTTGAGAGCACACCGTTGTTATTGTGTGATTTTGTTTCCACATTCTTAACGTAGCAATGTTCTATGTCTTTCTCCTTCACATCGATGGACAAAGCTTTGTTTATGATCTGCTGTGCTTTGTTCATTGCATTTTTGTCATTGACATTAGACACTCCAACAATTTCAATGCAATTGCTTAATAAGTTCTGCTGCTGCCAATTATATTTGCTCTCCAGAATGTTTAGTTTCTTTTTAAGCTCAGTATTTTCTGTACGTAGCTCTGCCAGCTCTTGTAGAAAACGATGGTTGGTTTCCTCCAATTTCGAGATTTTTTTGTAGATCATTTGAAGCGTACATTCGCTCTCGTTGTCTTTCGTTTGGGCAGAAGAACTGTCACCAGCAAATTGAGTGTGTGCGTTATTCAATAGATCATTGGTAGAAGGCGGTGCACTGTTGTTATTTAGCATTTGGTTGTCTGATGGTGATGCACGTACGGAACGGCGTCGTAAAACTGCACATTTATCACATCGAAACAGAATCCCAGTCGATTTAAAATAATCAGCGTCTACTTGGGTGATATTAACGCATACCATATGAAAAAAATTCTTGCATTCACTACAATTAATCTTAGTTGAACTGTTGCGATCAATTTTTTGACGACACACGGAGCAATTCATTTTGACAAAAATTTGGGTTTAATGTTTCTCAGAGATGCTCACCCCACGACCATTCAGAGAGAACTCTGAACACTCTATACCAAATACTTAGTCTATTGAATCTCCTACTTTGTCAGAAGGTGCTTAGCTATCTTTAGAATATAATCGGTTGCGATGGGAACTATCGTCGTTGGTGTGTGTTTTGCTGGTGATCTCGCAGCCGTAGGCTTGGCATTGTGGAAGGTGTCGAAAATGGTGTTTCCTTCTGGAACGGGGCGTCGTATGTTCCTGTGGTCGTTAAAGTTCTGTGGAGTGTGTGCTGCTGACGATGGTTGTGAAGAGTAGGTTTAAAGCGCTGTACGACTTTCTTCGCTGTTGACCTTTATGCCGCGTGCTGATGCCAAAAAGCGTTGGTGTAGGTACATGAAGTTGCCGATGTCATACGACGAGGTAAGCTTTGGCTTGTTCGCGCAAGTCTTTCGCGACGGTAGTCTTCGTTTTTTTCTTCTTTTTCCCTTTTTTCTGATTTACGATGTCGAGCAGCCCGGCGATACGGGGTTGAGTGTGTAACCCACGCCCGCGGCTTGCTCGAGTAGCCGTCTCTGGTTTGGATGGGCTTAATGCTCTGGTTGCCTAGATTGTTGTCTAGGTCTACCCTAGATTAGTTTCCCAGTGTTGGGTTTGGCCAGCTCCACTTAGACTGAGAGATCTTATTCGTCTACAAAAATTAAATTGGTTGTCACAGTTATCTCGATCTAAAAAATTTTAACTCACTTGCACTGAGTTCCTCGCTCTTATTATTTTTTTTTTTTTTTCTCTAATTAATATTTAATTATTTTCTAAGCAATAGCACTACCGCAAACTTTTATATTTCGGCTTTTAACGCTTACGTATAACCGTCTACCGCCGCCTTTCTCAATCGACTTACCAAACCCAACTGACCAAACATTCCCTTTTCTTCCCCATTGTCGTTCGTCTCCGCATCAGTTTTTCGATAAGTTTTTTTTTTTTTTTAATGATGGAAGTGTTTCCGGTAAAGATTTTTAGGGAATTATGGCTAAGATTTTATATGTAAAATTCTGATTTTTATCTGGATTTGTGATTCAGATTTTTTTTCCATATAGGTTAGGTGTGTCCCCATTTTAATTATTCAGATAATTTTTCCCCGAATCCCTTATCTTCTTTCAAGCGTCCCCACTAATGCCATCCCTTCTAATGGTAATAGTAACGATCCTCGTTTCCATTTTTTTCTTCTTTCTTCGCATATTTTTCTTTGCACTCCTATTCTGCTGCCATGCTCCTTCTCCAAAATGGTTCAGTCTAATACTTTTTCTTCCAAATTTTAATACTCTCCGTAGCCGAGTGGTTAGGACGCCCTACCTGAGTCGATCTTTGACTTTCGCTCAAGAAAGACTTCAGCAGAGACAGTGTGATTAAAGTATTTTTTCAAGTGTGTGCAAAGTAAAAGTGCAAAATAAGATATCGCTTCAATAACTGAAAAGTTAGCAGAGTGGTAGAGTGGCGGCTTCCCAATCCGAGGGTCGTGGGATCAAATCCCACTCGACGAAACTTTTGGAAGCTTTTTTTCACAACCGTGAGGTAGAGAACGTCATCGACTGGGAGGAAAAGCAGATGATGAAAGAGAAGAAGGCAGGGGCATCGAAAGATGCCTCTGCGAATACATCGGGTGAGGTTGCTGTAAAATCAACCGTTCCGATAACAGCATTATCACCGACAACAACAGCAAAACCACAGCAAAAAGAGGTACCGCAAAAGCGGAGGCGGTCTCTAAAGGCTATCCCCAACCTGGTGAAGAGAAGAGCATCAGGCACCTCAGCTATGCTGCAAACTGAGGGAAGCGAGAGGCAGTCTGAGAAGGCCTTAGCAGCAAAAACAAAACAAAAAAATTTAAATACCCCACCATCCGATGACGACATCGAATATATGTCTGATGATGGTGAAGTACTGTACAAATCCGGGGACAGCAACAGGTTTGCTGAACTTAGTACAGGGTCGTCTTCGGACGAAGAAGAAAAGGAGGCAGAACAGGCCCAAAAAATAGTTGACGAGTGCGTGCAAGGAATTGAATGCCTAAAAAAAAAATGGAGCCATTCCTGCAGCTGCTAAGAAAAAAGCAAGAAGCAAGCCGGCAGGCAGAGGCTGAAGCCAAAAAAGAGCAACAGCAGCAAAAGAAACAACAACAAGAGCAAAAACAACAACAGCAGCAGCAAAACGGAAAACAACAGCAACAGAATCAGCTAAATCAGCAGCAACAACAACAACAACAGCAGCAGCCAAAGCAAACTGCAACAAAGGGACAAATATCCTCACCCAAGCCACAAAGGGTACAACATAACAACAACAAAAGCAGCAGCAAAAAACTCAGCCACCAAGATCTGCTCAAACATATGCAGGGGCGGCAGCAACAGGTCCCAGCACATCGGAGGCCAGTAAATTGGCAGTGGCAGCAGCACCAGAGCGCGCCGCACACGCATTAATAGCAGCAGCGCCAGAAACAGTACATACAGCAACATCAACAGCAGCACCAGGAGCAGCTAAACAGCAACACCAGCAACAACCACAAGCCAAGTCGGAAAAAGTGCCACCGATTAGAACCTACAAGGTCGACCTGCAGGACGTAAAACAGGTATGTAAGTCGGCCACAAATAATAAGTTTTATATAAAAATAATAAACGAAAGTCAAAGACGCTATTCGGTTCAATGTTTTTCATTGGCCGACTACAAATTAGTTAAAGAATTTCTGAAGGAGGCGACAGCTGAATTCTTCAGCTTCACGCCTAGGAGTGAAAAGCCCAAAACGGTTTTGTTGAAGGGCATTAGTTCCTACACGGAACCACAGGCGCTCCTTGATGAGCTCCGCGTTAAAGCGAGCGATGACCTCGAATTCATCGGAGTCAAGCCATTCACTACGGTCAAGTCCAGGCGGGAGGGGCATAAACTGCCAATCTTTCTTGTATCGTTATCGCCCCAAAGTAGACTGGAGAGTCTGAGAAATATTACTGTCTTAGACTACCAGGTCATACACTGGGAAAAATTAAAGAGGCACGACGACATGCTGCAATGCATGCGCTGCCAAAGGTTCGGTCACGCTGCAGCCAATTGCGAAATGCAGTTGCGCTGCGTGAAATGCGCCGAAACCCACAACAGGGGAGAATGCAGGTTAGGGACAGAGCGGGTCAAAGATTTGACTCAGCTGAAGTGTGTTATTTGCGGGAACGAGGGGCACCCTGCAAATTATCGGGGCTGCCCTAAGGTCCAGGCTATACGGGAAAAACAGGTCAGGCAGAAAGCTGAAGAAAGTCGTCCCGTACGACAAGTTCCAACACGAAATAATATCGTAAATCCCAATATCTCTTACGCTAACGTGGCGAAAGAGAGGGCAAATACGATACAGGCCCGACTACCGGTGGCCCCACAGGTAAAAGTGCCTCAGGTGCCGGTGGTTCAGCCCGACATTGTGGCCTTGTTGCTGAGCATTCAAGGTCAGCTAACAGGACTACAAAGTCAGATAAGGGAGCAAGGCGTAAGAGTAGATTACCTCTACTCTTTGCTGCCTGGCCATTCGCAACATCATGGTTAAGGGCGCGCTGCCGAAGACGCGCCTTAGGATCCTAGCTGTGAATGTAAATTCGCTGATTAGGATTGAACGTAGAGCTAATTTGTTCCAGTTGTTGAAAGACCACAGTCCGGATGTGTTTTTGGCTAGCGAAACCAAGCTAAACCAGAAACATAAATTGACTCATAACAATTACAATATCGTAAGAAGGGATAGACCCGACTCTACTCAAGGAGGCGGTGTTGCAATCTTCGTACGTAAAGGCATTAGTTATAAAGTTATATACAACAATGATTTGCGTAAGTTCAAATCGCTTGAGGTATGCGTCATTTGCATCTCTCTCACCCAAGGGAAGCGGGTGTATATGATAGCGGCCTATGCGCCTTGGGCTCCGCAGCCTACCAATTTTATTTCAGAGCTCGAAACTCTTTTTAGGGTACTCAAACTGGGATTGGAAGAGAACTATTTCATATTGGCCGGAGATCTGAACGCCAAACATGAAGATTGGGGAAACCAAACTAATAATTTAAGAGGTAATCATCTTTTTAACTTGATGAATCTGTGTAGCGTTGAGTATGGTGTCGACCTGCTGGCTACTAATAGACCATCGTTCCCAAGGAGCGGCTCTTTTCTGGACCTTATGCTATACGACATAAGACTCACAGTAACAGACAAAGTGGGTAATCACCCGCGAACTTGCCTACAGACAGTCGAGTACGACAGTGACCACTGCGGCTTGGCTGCTGTAATACAGATTCCGAACGAGCTTGTGGAGTTGGATGAATTCGTCCCAACGCACTCCTACAATTACAGTAGGATGCGGTGGCCACGTTTCAATAATGTACTATCAAGAGAACTACGTTCGAGTGATATAGCCCCACCAAACAACAGAAACATGACCAACACAGAAATTGACCAAAACTTGCAACAGATGGACGATATTATTAAACGAACTATGTAACGGACAATACCGAAATACAAAGAACGCGACCAAAACAACGTCTACAGCAACCGGACGATAGACGCACTGCACAGACAAAAAAGTGGACTACTGACAAGACTTAAAAACATGTACAGACGTTTTACAGAAACGCACGACCTGGAGATTAGGACACTGAAGTCGTCTATTAAAAACGTCAACACCCTGATCAAGGAAAACTACAGGTTATCTATTAATTCGTACTGGGACAGCAAAATTCGGGCCGTTAACTCTAGTGACCCGAGTATGTTCCCTCAAATTAATAAGATATTTAGGTCCAAGAATCAGAATGACCTCCCGTGTCTTAAGCTCCAGAGAACAGTAGAGAACAGAGACGTACTTTTGACTGCGCAAATTGATCCAGAGGAGGCCATTTTGGACGATTACTTCTATATAATCGAAGATCAGCAGGAGAAAGTGGAAACAGTCGGTGCTGCTTTCCAGCAAGTGTATAAGGTGAATGCTTGCACTCGCCCGAGTCACGACCTGGAGAACAGAGCCTTCGTTCACCATTTCTACCTGAGGAACGATATAACAACTTGGCGATCCGAGAACCGCGGTTTCACCCGGTTTGATGACGATTTCTTGGCAAACACCATAATCGCCGAAAGAACGGGACCCAGTCCCTTGCTCGTCACGAAGGTGGAGCTCCAGCTCATCTTCGATTCCATGAAGAATAAGAAGTCAGCAGGTGTCGATGGTATACCCAACATTGTACTAAGACACTTACCGATTGAGGCTATTGACATTTATACCACACTATTCAACAACGCGCTGAATAATGCATATTATCCAGTGCGTTGGAAGACAGCTGTGGTGCATCCTCTCCCGAAAAAGGGGAAGGACAACTCCAATCCGGCGAATCTCCGGTCGATAAGTCTTCTTCCAAGCATCAGCAAGGTATTCGAAAAAGTCATTAATAGATCTTTGGCCAAATGGGCTGCGGACAACAACATCATTCCGGATAATCAGTTCGGGTTTAAAGCGGGACATGACACCATTCATGCCGCGTCCAAACTCATTTCAGACATCCAATGGAACAAATGCAAAAAACAATGCACGGGTGCTGTTCTGGTGGACCTAGAGAAGGCCTTCGACACCGTATGGTTAGAAGGTTTGTATCTAAAACTCACCAGACTAGGCATCAGTAAACCAATGTTGTATATGCTTTATGATATGCTCAACGGTAGAAAGTTCGTTGTGAAAAATGGCAACGTAACTTCTACCACCACATTCGAAATCAAAAACGGTCTTCAACACGGAACGGTCAACTCGCCGATTCTCTTTAGCATTTACACAAGCGATCTGATAGGTATAGTTTAACGCAAGCAATAGCGTACGCCGACGACCTGATTGCGTACAGAACGGCCCCGAAGGTCGAAGTTATTAGAATTCTCTTGCAGCGTGACTTCGAGAAGATTCAGCGATATTGTGACGACTGGAAACTGAAAATAAATGTCCAGAAGTCGGAAACAATTCTGTTCCGAACTCCGTTGGCAAGGCATCGCGTGATACGTGTAAAAATTGGCGTAAAATGGTCATAGTTGACACCGGCGGACAGCGGTTGGCGAGCAAAAGTGTAGTGAAGTACCTCGGGATCTGGTTAGATCAGTATCTGTATTTCGATAGACATATGAAGGCTGCTCTGACCAGAGCCAGGGGAGCATTCGCCCTGACAAAACGGCTGTTTTACAGCAGTCGGCTTGAACCCAGGGTAAAGGTTATTTGCTACATGGCCCTCATACGGCCAATGATCGTCTATGGCTGTCCTGTGTGGTTCAACATTGCCCCTTCCCAAATGGAGAAGATTCGGGTGTTCGAGAGACAGTGTCTTCGACGTTGTCTCGGTTTGCATCGGACACCGGAATCTTCTTATTTACACTATTATTCTAACGAGGTCCTGTACAACGGGGCTCGGATCAACAGGATTGACAATTTCGTGATAAAACTTGTTCGAGGCCATGTTGCGAGAGCAATGATTTCTGAAAACAGCCTGATTTTCGGGGCGTTCTATCCAAACAAGATGTACTTTGAGGAAGCAGAGGCATTCCTCTATCTTGACAAGTGCGGTCTGATACAAGATAGATTGGCAGTACCGCTTATCTACCACGTCAGACGAAGTACTGTAGACCGGCGGCTCCTATATGAACGAGACATCCTCGCTCAAGGCGGAGCGGAGCTCCTTCGGTTCAGTAGGGCTGTGTCCGAACAAGACCGTATTGATAGGGTGAAGCAGGAGAATCAGTTTTGGTGGCTTCAAACGGCATTTGACCATGGGTAGTCGTGGGTGGGGTATTTTTTGCCTTGGCCGGCTTACATAGTTGTTTTAGTCTTTGGTCTTAGTTTTAAGTAGAGTAGGCGGTGGCATTCAATCAAATTTTATATATATATATATAAATATATATAATTTATATATATATTAGAGTGGGTCAAAAAAATCGATTATTTTTTTTTTTACAAATGCTACGGAAAAATGGGTTCCTAGGCTCCTTAAAAAAATTCTCAAAAATTATGAGCTCTTAATTTTCATATTTAGGTCCTCCGCATCGCAGTTTTGTATATTTTCCTCAGTCCAATAGAAAAAAAATCATACCTCATCATTTATCGATTGAACAGAAAAATGTTCCAAAAAAACTTTTAGGACATTTAACGTTCTACAAAAAAGGGATTTAGTGTTTTTTCCGTAAACCTCACCATTTGAAAGATATTAAGGATTTAATTTTGATTATTTTAAGACAAATTTCATTTTTGTTTATGAATTTTATAACTCCACAATAAATGACTTTTCAAAAATGAGCAATGCAAATTTTTGTTGGAAATTAACTGCTCTATAAAAATGGTATTTAATGTTTTGGCGATGAAATTAACCGTTCAAAAGTTATTCATCATCAAACTTTCATGTGTACGGATTTTTAAAGTTTTTGATGAGATATTCGAAAAATTTCAATTTAATTTATGAATTTTATATGAGTTTCATTTCTTGTCATTTATATAAGTATCGTTTGAGTTTTATTTTCGAAATTATCAAAATTTTTCTTTAATTATTCTAAACATTTTATTTTTAATCATTAGAAATTACGATCCTGGGAAAAATTTCTCTTCTAGAGAATTTCTGTTTTGTATTTCATTTCATCTGTTTGAATTGTGAAAATAAAACTCAAATAATACTTATATTAATAACAAGAAATGAAATTCATATAAAATTCATAAATTAAATTGAAATTTTTCGAATATCTCATCAAAAACTTTAAAAATCCGTACACATGAAAGTTTGATGATGAATAACTTTTGAACGGTTAATTTCATCGCCAAAACATTAAATACCATTTTTATAGAGCAGTTAATTTCCAACAAAAATTTGCATTGCTCATTTTTGAAAAGTCATTTATTGTGGAGTTATAAAATTCATAAACAAAAATGAAATTTGTCTTAAAATAATCAAAATTAAATCCTTAATATCTTTCAAATGGTGAGGTTTACGGAAAAAACACAAAATACCTTTTTTGTAGAGCGTTAAATTTCCTTTTTAAGTCTTATTTTTATTTCTAGTTTTAGGTTTTATTATTAAGGACATAGTATTAAGTAGTATGTAAGGAAAACAAAAAAAAAAAAAAAATTCAATGGCATTAGTTTTTTTCCACATTTTCTAATAATTAAAAAGAAAAATAAAAGATTAAAAAAAAAAAAATAGTTCATAGGCCGAAAGGCAGTAATCTATAAGGTCATGAATTACTTAGAGCACCCGCTTAGGGCCAGTAAGCTATACATAAGTAGTAGTAATTAGGCAAGTTTTTCATTTTTTGTCTAGCATACAAGAAAAAAAAAAAAAAAAAAAAAAAAAGGACGCCCTACCTCGCCTCTTTTAAGCATGGGCTCGAATCCGATGCCGCAAGTTATTTTTTTTTTTTTTATATATTTATTTACTTTATATTCATTTCTTTTCCTTTTTTTATTTCTAGTTTCATTAAATATATATCTGTTTTCAACCTCATCCCAAAATCTCCCTTCGACAACTCTACCCCTTTAGTTGAACATTGGCGAAAGCTGGTATGCTCTGAAATTATTATTACGTTTTTTTTTCTGTTTGGCAAGATTTTAGTTTGCCATAATATAGCTAAGCTCCACACCTAGTCTTCTTATATTGGAATATCAGTGCGTGCTCTACTACTTTTCTTTTTCTACTTTTAATTTTAAACCCCCATTCTGTAACGGCTATTTGATTTGCCACAAACCTGTTGATTTTTCCAAGGACTCTACCGAAAAAGGAGCAGGAAACCCTTACGGAAGCTCTCATGCACAGGCTGAGTTCAGCCGGGCTTCTTCATGCTATCGCCTCAGATCCTTACAGTAATACACCCCCACTTTTTTTCCGTTAAGATCCTCTAACTCATACAGATTGTTACCAATCGATTTTCGGATCTTCATCTTCAAAAATTTAGGGCACAGTTTGGCATTTATCCGCTTCGAAGCGTCGCTCAAGATAAAGTTGCGTCGATATACTATATCGCCATTGGCGAACTTGATGTTTTTGCTTCTGGTGTTATACACGGTTTCGTATCTCGAGTGCGCCTTTTCCAGGGATTCTTTAATATGCGTATGCAGGATGTTCATCTGCGATGATTTCGTCTCGAAATCGGCATTGTTAAGGCAATCCAGTTCTCGGAGTACGCGTAGATCCATGTTCCACCATGGGTTGGCCAAACAGAGCCTCGTACGGGGCTATTCCTGTTGCTGAGTGAACTGCAGTTCGCAGTGCGCACGCTATGCTGGGAAGATATGCGTCCCAGTTTCTCTGGTCTGGATCTATATACGACCGCACTGCCGCCAGAATTGACCGATTCACTCTCTCGCTCGCATTAGCTTGCGGAGAGTTTAACGCTGTTTTTACGTGGTTAACTCCGTACGACGACATCAGCTTCCCAAACTCCTTGCTAACGAACTGTTTGCCGTTGTCTGATAACACTGTCTCCGGCACTCCGTACACATTGAAAATCTCCTCCTGCAGGATCCTCACTATCACATCGCTTGTTGCTCTCCGTACACCCTTAATTATCACGAATTTTGTAAACTGGTCCAAAATAATAAAGATGTGTGTGTTGCCACTTCTAGACCGAGGGTATGGCCCCAAAAAATTCATGTATATCATTTGGAATGGCCTTTCTACTTGGAAAGCTTTCCCCATTGGTGGTCTTAGAGTATTATTAGGCGCCTTGCACATTTTACAGACTTCACACTTACTCAAGTATTCTTTCACTTGCGCTGCCATACCGGGCCAATAAAACTGGTTTCGGAATCGGTAAAAAGTCTTTGAAATCCCTCCATGTGCCGCTCTTGGAGGACCATGAGCCAACGAGATTAAGTTTTTGGTTAGCTGTTCCGGTACCCAAAGCTTCCAAATTAGGTCGTCCTGTAAAGGATTTCCTGTGCAATGTCTGACCTTCTTATATACAAAACTTTTTGAAACTTGAAGGTCAGGTAGCTGTTCTTTTTGTTTTTCGAAGGTTTCAATGAGCTTACAGTATTCCTCAGATCGAAAACTGGGGTCTGCAAGATCTATATGTAGCACATCAGTAGTTTCAGTTCCCATCGAGCCATCGAAATTCAGAGCTTCCACCTCATATACCCGAGATAATGCATCTGGGACTACATTTTGAGATCCTTTTCGATGTTCGATGGTGAACTCGAACCCTTGAAGCTTTAGGCTCCATCTAGCCAAACGTCCACTCAAATCCTTTTGGCTCATGAGCCACTTTAAACTGGCATGGTCGGATTTTGAAGGCTACTACGGCTGCTAGACATTCTCGCTCAGTCACGCTGTAATTGCGTTGTGCCTTGTTAAGCTTTTGGGAATGGTAATAGATTGGACGTTCATTTCCCTCGTCGTCCAACTGACACAACACACATCCAATCCCCGAGTTCGATGCGTCGCACAAAATTATGAATTCCTTTTTGAAATCCGCGTTGACCAAAATCGGCGCTGTAGTCAAAGTTTCCTTCAGTTTCCGAAAGGCCGCCATCGCTTCCTCGGTGAATTCAAATTTCCTGCCTTTCTTCAACGTATCCGTTAGGGGACTGGCTACTGTTGAAAAGTCTTTCACAAAACGCCTGTACCAACCTGCTAATCCCAAAAAGCTCCTAACCTGTCGTACTGTTTTCGGTACCGGGAAATCAACTACACTTGATATTTTGCTCTGACCCGTTTTCAGACAACCATCACCTACCACAAACCCTAAGAATCTTAGCTCCCTGAAGCAAACTTCGATTTTTGGACGTTGATTGTCAGTCCCGCTTCCCTTAGTTTCGCTGCCAGAATAGCTAACAACTCAACGTGTTCCTCGATCGTACTCGACACAACTAGCAAATCGTCGACATATGGAAAAATTTTCTCTCGCAGATTTGCCGGAACCACCGTGTCCACTACTTGGCACATGGTTTGTACTGCGTTCTTTAGACCGAATGGCATAACGGTGAACTGCATCAAGGGTCGGCCAGGAACAGGAAAAGCTGTCTTTTCTCTCGAAGAATGCTCCAGCGGTATCTGCCAAAACGCGTCCTTGAGATCCATACTAGAAATATAGTGTGTATCAGTGAGACGTGATAGCAACCCTTCTATATGAGCCATTGGATACGCATAACCTTTGCTCTTTGCGTTGACTTTTCGGTAGTCTAAGCATAGTCGATTCTTTCCCGGTTTGCGTACCAGCACTACCGGTGAACTCCACGCACTGGAGCTTTCCTCAATCACGCCAAGCTCAATCATGCGATCCAACTCCTCATACAGAAGTGTTTGAACCGCTGGAGACACGGGATAATGACGTTGCTTAATCGGCTCCGCGTCCCCCGTATCTATTTTGTGTTCCAAAAGTGATGTTTTCCCCAAGAATAATACCGCGGATGAAGGAAACAACTGTATGGTCTTTTCCAATGTCTTCGACTGCTCGCTCGTCAACACATGCGCGTTAGGGTCGAGTCTTTCTTGGTTCCCGTTGAGGGTCAGTTCTGATATTAAGTTTGGAGCGATCCCGAATTCCCTCCAGAAATCTATACCCAAGTATAACGGCTGTTGCAATGTAGGTACCAAAAACAATTCCACCTCCTTTGTAACGCCCTTGTATGTAACCTTTACCAGGCTTTTTCCGATTATGGCTTGGTTCTTTCCGTCTGCCGTTTTGATGTCCGAACTAAACTTAGCATAATTGACGTTTCTCCTTAGAAGCAGCTCCTCTCCTCCCACTCCCAAACAGCTTATGCTTGCACCACTATCTAGCAAGCCCAGCATCGACTCACCAAGAATTTGCACAGTCGCGTATGGTCGCGGATCGTCTGTGCAGCAAAGGGTCGTGGCTGCTATTGCCTTATGCATCTTCTTTTTGTTTTCAAACTTTTGTCGAATTTGCAACACCTTTGCCGAGACGGGTTTGCTACTTTGCGGACCGAAAATCCGCTGCCTCACTTGGTAATAGTTTTGGATCCTTTCGTGCAAAGATTTGTGAATTGGTTTCGGGAGTTGATCATTCGGTTTAGCTGTTGGAACATCCACCTCCAGACTCGATCTTCGATTGCTTCTTAAAATCCTCACAGCTTTTCCAGTCATTAAGGTTTGGTCGCTTTCCTGCGACGGATTTGGGGACTTGTCCCTGGTATCTGGCATTTGTTCTTTTAATTGCTGGAGTCCGGATTCTTCCTTGGCGAGCAGCTTCTCCGGTACTCTGAGCTGCTCCGCGGGGCGTTTCCCGAACATTTGGGGCACTGAGGAGACGTTACGTTTTCCATTCCACATTTAAAACAGAACAGGTTTCTTTGAGCGTCTGGACACTCGAAAAATGAATGACCCTTCACCTTGCAGTTCCAGCAGCTCAGCAGACGGGCGTCTCTTTTAGCCTGAAATGCTTCAAGGTTCTGGCTTTGAATCTCCATCTCCGGTCGACCATTAATTGCTACCTCCAACTCGGAGACATTCCTTCGAGGAAAGGGACTGAACTTTTCTTGTTTTTGGCTTCTCTCCCGATCATTCATATACTTTTCCATGTTTCTACACACGTATACCATCTCTGGCAAACTATTGGTATGGAACGTAAAAAGGAGTTCACCCATCCGCTTCTTAACATTCAATTTTAATAACTCCACTATCTCGTGGGGTTCCTTGGGGATCCTCAGCCTACTGTTGAGCAATTGTATCGCCGAGTAAAAATCATCAAAAGACTCCGTCGGACCTTGGTGCCTGTCAAAAAGTTTCCTCGACAATTCAGAGTCTGTTTCGAGGCTCCGATACTGCTCCACTAAAGCTACTCGAAGCGCCATACAATTCACGTTAGGGTTTTATTTTAGGTACAACCAATACCAGTTCTCCACTGTCCCAGTAATAAAGTGGTGGAAGTTTAGAACTACCTCCTCCCAGCTTACCCCGTAACTAATTTTTAAGCGCTCTAACCTAAATAAGAAATCATCGACGGTCATTTGTCGGTTGTCGAACTTGAGGCCCCATTTATGGAAATGAAAGTATTTGTTTGTGGAAGATCTAGGAGAATGTGTATGTACCGGAGGCTGGTTACCCCCGAAAGAGTCACTAAAGGTCAAGTTATATAGCTGCCTTAAAAATTCATCCCCGTTAGCCATGCCACTCCGGTTTACGTTAGCGTTACGTGAAGTTGATTCGTAATAAGGCTGTGCTCCCGTTGTTAGGTTGTGGTTAGAGGTCGGTATATGTCTCCCCATCCGTTCTGTTGCTCGTTGAGGGGTTGGTGCGGAACTTATTTCGTTAAGTGTCTGACGCACCGCGCTCGCCACTTCGCTGCGAAGGAACGTCCGGTTTCTCACCGCTTCTGCCCTAAGGAATTCTAAATCCTGCACCCTATTCAGTCCTACCGCTGCCTTGACTACCTCTCCTATATACTCCGTCAGCAAGTCATCTTCCCCCGAATCATTGTTTTCCGGATCTCGTCGACTCGTCTCATCTTGTCTTGCCGCTGTTCCTGCTTCCATCTGTGCCAATAACGACATAGCTCCTCCTTCATCAGTTAGTGTAGCCATTCGGTTCGGGTCGGTGGTTAAATCAACCCTTTGGTCTTCATTTAGACTCTCCGATTCTCCCGTTTGGTTTCCGTCTGTTGCCAGAGCATGAGGACTGCTCCTCAATCCCCTCAGTTTGCGGAACTCAGTCAACGACCAACGCTTTCTCTCCATCGCAACTAATCACTATCAACCAGTAGAATCCTTCCCACTAATCCTTAACTTTAACCCTTTTTGATTTCGATTAAATCCTTCCAAAAATAAACCTCCCAGGCCTGTTTATATTATATGTATATGTATAATTATCTATCTCTTAATTTCAAAAAAAAAATTTGAATCCGAACCACGATCTTGTAAATTCTCTAAATCTTAAGCCTGTCTCTCCTTACTGTCTGAATATTATCTCAAAATCAATACCCCCAAAATTCATACCATCAACACCATGAGGGAAGAACGTAAAACATTTACTTTGAGATTGCTTTTATATACTTCCTTTAAACAATTCAAACTAATTCCTTTAACTTACTTCCTTAAATGAAATAATATATGTGCTCAAATCAACTATGATTGATTTCGCTTTTAAATTCCCTTTATAGATAGGCTTTAAAAACTTCAACTTCAAAAATGTACAAAAAAAAATTTTTGGTACTAACCGCAATACAATTATCCTTGAGAACGATAGGACAAAACTTTCCTGCAATACTATGATTCGTAAACTTTATTTCAACATTTGGGGTGAATGTGGACACGTATGTCGAAACCCTTCAAGCGATTTGCGGACACTCTGCCTTCACATTCCCTACCCTACCATTACTTTCGAAATCCGATTTTGTTTTATTTATTATTTTTTTTTTTTTGTGTTTGTCGAGAGAAAATTGTATGTTCCTCTCAATTATGCTCTTCTACTAAATCTTTGAGATTTACTTCGCTTGCGACAATATTTGCGTGTTGGCATACTTGCTTCCGATAGCCCAATTCTTAACTATTTACCTCACGGGTCGAGTACCTTTTTTTTTTTTTTTGTTCGAGGAAACTATGTACACCAATTCGAATATCACCCATCCAAAAATAGGATTCACTCCATAACAAAAAAAATGAAATAACTGAACTGAACTCACTGAAAGCAACAGACTGACCAGGGTTACCATTTCCCCCATTCACTGGACGTCAGCTCTTACTAGTTCGATAATCGCCAAACTTCCTCGAAAAAAAATGTGTAAAAAACTTAATAATTAGAAGTGTATGCATGACAATTTTCTTCAACTTACAAAGTCGTTAAAGTTCTGTGGAGTTTGTGCTGCTGACGATGGTTGTGAAGAGTAGGTTTAAAGCGCTGTACGACTTTCTTCGTCTGATGACCTTTATGCCGCGTGCTGATGCCAAAAAGCGTTGGTGTAGGTACATGAAGTTGCCGATGACATACGACGAGGTAAGCTTTGGCTTGTTCGCGCAAGTCTTTCGCGACGGTAGTCTTCGTTTTTTTTTTCTTTTTCCCTTTTTTTCTGATTTACGATGTCGACCAGCCCGGCGATACGGGGTTGAGTGTGTAACCCACGCCCGCGGCTTGCTCGAGTAGCCGTCTCTGGTTTGGATGGGCTTAATGCTCTGGTTGCCTAGATTGTTGTCTAGGTCTACCCTAGATTAGTTTCCCAGTGTTGGGTTTGGCCAGCTCCACTTAGACTGAGAGATCTTATTCGTCTACAAAAATTAAATTGGTTGTCACAGTCATCTCGATCTAAAAAATTTTAACTCACTTGCACTGAGTTCCTCGCTCTTATTATTTTTTTTTTTTTCTCTAATTAATATTTAATTATGTTCTAAGCAATAGCACTACCGCAAACTTTTATATTACGGCTTTTAACGCTTACGTATAACCGTCTACCGCCGCCTTTCTCAATCGACTTACCAAACCCAACTGACCAAACATTCCCTTTTCTTCCCCATTGTCGTTCGTCTCCGCATCAGATTTTCGATAAGTTTTTTTTTTTTTTTAATGATGGAAGTGTTTCCGGTAAAGATTTTTAGGGAATTATGGCTAAGATTTTATATGTAAAATTCTGATTTTTATCTGGATCTGTGATTCAGATTTTTTTTCCATATAGGTGTGTCCCCATTTTAATTATTCAGATAATTTTTCCCCGAATCCCTTATCTTCTTTGCAGCGTCCCCACTAATACCATCCCTTCTAATGGTAATAGTTAACGATCCTCGTTTCCATTTTTTTCTTTCTTTCTTCGCATATTTTTCTTTGCACTCCTATTCTGCTGCCATGCTCCTTCTCCAAAATGGTTCAGTCTAATACTTTTTCTTCCAAATTTTAATACTCTCCGTAGCCGAATGGTTAGGACGCCCTACCTCGCCTCTTTTAAGCATGGGTTCGAATCCGATGCCGCAAGTTATTTTTTTTTTTTTTTATATATTTATTTACTTTATATTCATTTCATATTACCTTTTCTTTTCCTTTTTTTATTTCTAGTTTCATTAAATATATATCTGTTTTCAACCTCATCCCAAAATCTCCCTTCGACAACTCTACCCCTTTAGTTGAACATTGGCGAAAGCTGGTATGCTCTGAAATTATTATTACGTTTTTTTTTTCTGTTTGGCAAGATTTTAGTTTGCCATAATATAGCTAAGCTCCACACCTAGTCTTCTTATATTGGAATATCAGTGCGTGCTCTACTACTTTTCTTTTTCTACTTTTAATTTTAAACCCCCATTCTGTAACGGCTATTTGATTTGCCACAACTTTTGTGTTCCAAATAGGCATCATTCAAATGAAATCAATTGCTTTGGTGCCTCTTCAATACAAATACTAAGCTCTCGATTACGTTCCCGTTCCCGAGTACCTTTGAGGTTATGTACCTATTCACTGCATTTCCACACACTATGGAACTTATTTGAACGCATTTGATGTTTAAATGGTAGACACGTGCACCCAAGAGGACCCTTGCGTCCATAGGTTTTTCTTAAAACCCACCTCTGTCTATCAACTCCTACTCTCACCTCCACGTGGTGAACATCGGGTGCCTAGTACCTCAACTGGAGATTGGGTTTCAACCCTAGTGGAAGGTTGTTGGTGGCAGCAAACGAGAGAGGGGGGGTGAGGTGTTCCCACTAAGGCACCTCTCCTTTCATCCAGACGGCAGCAGAGGAATTCCTTATATGGAATCAACGGTGGCGTCTACAGTTCCAGTTAGGTTGAACTACTTAGTGAACCCCTTATAGGGCTACTACAACATATCTGGAGCTCAGGACTATAAGGAACGGTTTATCCGGCTCCCCATCCTTGGAGCTATACAAGGATCTGGCTCTCCAGGTTGGGGGTCGTGCTGTCGGGGGGGCATCCCGGCCACGTAAAGATATCTCAGTTGCGAAGCACCAACAAGCCTCGGATACGGACGGATTTACTGATGACGAACCAAGCAAACGAAAAACGGACAACGAACTTCGGATCTGTACGTAGAATGTTAGGTCCCTTAATAGACCACGTGCAGCCGAACAATTAGCGGAAGCCCTAAACTGCTACAAAGCAGATATCACCGCTATCCAAGAAATGCGATGGGATGGACCAGGTAGACGCAAATTAAAAGACTGCGATATCTACGGCGATTGCTACCGAGAACAAAAGCAGCGACTGTTTGGATGTGCATTTGTTGTTGGAACTAGACTCAGGCAAAAAGTCTTGAGTTTCAACTATGTGAACGAGCGCATAGCAACAAACCGCATCAAGGCTAAATTCGTCAACATAAGCCTCATTTGCGCACACGCCCCCATAGAGGAAAAGAATGAAGACAACAAAGACGTATTCTACGAGGTCCTGGACAAAACATATGAGCAGTGCCCTGGCTATGACATTAAGATTGTTCTATGAGATTTTAATGCCAAGCTAGGAAGAGAGGATATCTTTGGTGGAATAATCGGAAGATACAGCCTGCACGACAACACATCCGATAACGGATTCAGGCTGATCGATTTCATTAAAGCGGCAGGCGATGACCTGGTCAGGAGTATGCACCAGCTCATTTGCAAAATATGATCGGAAGAAAGCATGCCCGATGAATGGAACCTCAGTATTGTTTCCCCGGTCCTCAAGAAAGGAGACCCTCTGAACTGCGCCAACTACAGAGGTATCAGTCTTCTTAACATAGCGTACAAGATCCTCTCTGCCGTATTGAGTGAGCGTCTGAAGCCATTCGTCAACAACCTGATAGGTCCTTATCAGTGCGGCTTAAGACCAGGAAAGTCCACCATAGACCAAATCTTGACACTACGGCAGATCTTGGAAAAAACCCAGGAGCTTCAAATCGATACCTACCACCTTTTTATCGATTTTAAGGCCGCATATGACAGCATCTATAGAGAGGAGTTATATAGAGCCATGTCTAGTTTTGGCATCCCTA